>PVLD010023931.1:0-26462 GCA_004027595.1 Dinomys branickii | reverse complement strand
TCAAGGATCCAAGAAAAATCAATCCAACAGCTGCAAGATGAGGCAAAAAGAAATAATATTCGAGTTATAGGAGTTAGTGAAACAGCAGGAGACAACACAAATGATATAAAAAGAATATTTGCTGAAATAATAGCAGAAAATTTCCCAAACATGGTAAAAGATACTGAAGTACAGTTAATCGAGGCATATAGAACCCCAACGAGCCATAACCCAAACAAAAACACACACAGACATATAATAGTCAAGATCCCAGATATCTAGCAAAAGAACACAATATTAAAAGCTGCTAGAGAAATGAAACAGATCACCTATAAAGGAAAGCCCATCAGAATCACAGCAGACTTCTCAACGGAAATCATGAAATCAAGAAGAGCTTGGAGCGAGATATTACAGATTCTGAGACAAAACAACTTCCAACCCAGGCTGATGTATCCTGCAAAACTATCCTCCAAATTCAATGGAGAAATAAAATATTTCCACGACAAAGAACAACTGAAGAACTTCATGAGTGCCAAACCAGCATTGCAAAAAGCACTAAAAGATATTCCAGACAGAGGAAAAAGAGATCACAATCCCAAGAACAATGATAGAAATAACCCCCTAAACAGAACAAGTAAGTAAACAGACAGCAAAAGAAGGAAAACAACAACAAGTAAATAACATGACTAGAATAAGCCAATGTAGAACGATTATAACCATTAATGTAAATGGCATCAATTCACAAGTCAAAAAGAAAAGATTGGAAGAGCGGATTAAGAAAAACAATACAACAATATGCTGTATACAGGAAACACATTTTACTCAAAAGGAAATCCACAGGTTGAAAGTTAAAGGTTGGAAAACAATTTTCCATGCAACACGTCCCCAGAAAAAAGCAAGGGTAGCTATTATGTTTACAAACAATGTAAACTTCAAACCAAAAACAATCAAAAGAGATAAAGAAGGCCATTACATACTAGTTAGGGGAAAGCTGCAAGAGGAAGAGGTAACAATCCTAAATATTTATGCACCAAACCATGGAGCACCTAACTTTACAAGTCAAATCTTAACAGACGTGAAAAGTCAAATAACTAATAACACTATTGTAATAGAGGACCTAAACACCCGTCTGACACAAAGAGACAGGTCAAGTGGACAGAAACTCAGCAAAGAAAGAACAGACCTGAACCAAAAGTGTGAACAAATGGACTTAGTAGATGTATACAGAGTGTTCCACCCCACAACATCAAAATACACATTTTTCTCAGCTGCACATGGGTCTTTCTCTAAAATTGACCACATTCTAGCCCATAAAGCATATCTAGCTAATGCAAAAGAACTGAAGTTATCCCATGCATATTATCGGACCACAGTGCAATGAAATTGGAAATTAATGACAAAGAGAACTCCAAAAACCGCATAAATGCTTGGAAATTAGAGAACAACCTCCTGAATAACCAATGGGTCACACAAGAAGTTAAAGAAGAAATTAAAAAATACCTACAAATAAATGAAAATGCAAGTACAACCTATCGGAATCTGTGGGATGCAATGAAAGCAGTCCTCAGAGGGAAATTTACAGCAATGAACTCATATACAAAGAAAATAGAAAGAGAGCAAATAAATAACGTAATGCTACACCTCAAACTCTTAAAAAAAAGAGCAGCAAGACAAACGAAAAGCCCAAAGAAGGGAGGAGATTATAAAACTCAGGGCAGAAATTAATGCAACTGAGATGAAGAAAACTCTACAAAAAATAAGTGAATCAAAGAGCTGGTTCTTTGAAAGAATAAATAAAATGGATAAACCCCTAGCCAACCTTATCAAAAAAAGAAGGGAAAGACCTCAAATTCATGCAATAAGGAATGAAAAGGATGAAGTCACTATAGTCCCCTCAGAAATCCAAAAGATCATTAACACCTACTTTGAAAATCTTTACTCCCATAGGATAGAAAATTCAGAAGAAATGGACAGATTCCTAGAAAGGTACAAATTACCAAAATTGAATCAGGAAGATGTAAAAATCCTCAACAACCCAATATCAATTAGTGAGATTGAAAACGTCATTAAAAACTTACCAACAAAGAAAAGCCCGGGCCCTGAGGGATTCACAGCAGAATTCTATAAAACATTCAGAGAAGATTTAATGCCAACACTACTCAAACTCTTCAACGAAATAGAAAAGGAAGCAACTCTCCCTAACAGATTTCTGGAGGCAAGTATACTGATACCAAAACCAGAGAAAGACCCAACCAAGAAAGAGAGCTACACGCCAATCTCTCTACTGAACATAGATTCAAAGATACTCAACAAAATACTGGCAAATAGATTACAGCTAATAATAAGGAAAATTATACACCACGACCAGGTAGGATTCATTCCAGGAATGCAGGGATGTTTCAGTATTTGCAAATCAATTAATATAATACATCATATGAATACAGCCAAAGACAAAAATCACATGATCATCTCAATAGATGCAGAAAAGGCTTTCAACAAAGTCCAACATGCATTCATGTTAAAAACCTTAGAAAAAATAGGAATAGATGGCCTCTACCTCAATCTGATCAAAGCCATCTAGGACAAACCAACAGCCAACATCATACTAAATGGACAAAAACTGAAAACTTTCACTTTAAAGTCAGGAACAAGACAAGGATGTCCATTGTCACCACTCCTATCCAACATAGTTCTAGAAGCATTAGCCAGAGCAATTAGACAAGAGAGAGAAATAAAAGGAATAAGGATAGGAAAGGAAGAAGTCAAACTATCACTATTTGCAGATGACATGATACTATATATGGAGGACCCCAAAAACTCCACAAGAAAACTCCTGGAATTAATTGACAAATTCAGCAGCATAGCTGGATACAAAGTCAACACCCAAAAATCGATAGCATTCCTATACACGAACAACAAACACACTGAGAGAGAAATTGAGGAAACCATACCTTTTACAATAGCAACCAAGAAACTGAAATACTTAGGAATCAATCTAACAAAGAATGTGAAAGATTTATTCAGTGAAAACTACAGTACTCTGAAAAAGGAGATTGAAGAGGATTTCAATAAATGGAAAAACATATGCTGCTCATGGTTAGGAAGAACTAACATTGTGAAAATGGCCATATTACCAAAACTGTTGTACAGACTCAATGCAATTCCCATTAAACTACCATTAGCATACCTCAGAGATCTAGAGAAAATATGCCTTAAATTCATCTGGAACCAGAAGACAAGACACCCAGAATAGCAAAAGCAATTCTGGGCCACAAGGACAGGTCAGGTGGAATCACAATCCCTGACCTGAAATTATACTACAAAGCTACTGTAAAAAAATCAACCTGGTACTGGCTCAAAAACAGATCTGAGGATCAATGGAACAGACTGGAAGATGAAACCATAACGAAAAAGCCACTCAACAACCTAATATTTGACAAAGTGGTCAACCAAACTCACTGGAAAAAAGGCCTGTTTAATAAATGGTGCTGGAAAAACTGGCTTGCCTCTTGCCGAAAACTGAAAATAGACCCGTCAATCACCATGCACAAAACTCAGGTCAAAATGGATCACAGACCTCAACATTAAAACAGAAAGTCTAAATCTATTGGAAGAGAAAGTAGGTAAAAATCTTGGAAGACATAGGAGTAAGCAGAGAGTTCATGCACAAAAATGAAACTGCAAGGGAAACACTTCAAAGAATCAATAATTGGGACCTCATCTTACTGAAAAGTTTTTGTACATCTAAAGAAATCACCAGCAAAGTAAAAAGAAAACCCACAAATTGGGAAAAGATCCTAGCTGGCTGTCCCTCAGACAAAGGTCTTCTATCTAGAACATACAAAGAATTAAAAAACATGCACCTGTCCAAATTCAAAGACCCAATACTGAAATGGCATCTGAGATGAATACACACTTCTCAGATAAAGAAATACAAATGGCAAATAAATATATGAGAAAATGTTCCACATCCTTAGTCATTCGAGAAATGCAAATAAAAACAACATTGAGATTTCATCTCACCCCAGTAAGACTGGCCAGTATGAAAAAATCATCCAATAACAAATGCTGGCATGGCTGTGGAGAATTAGGGACTCTAATACACTGCTGGTGGAATGCAGACTGGTGCAACCACTGTGGAGCAGTTTGGAGATTTTTCAGCAAACTAGGTCTAGAGGTTCCATTCTAATCAGCTGTTCCCCTTCTGGGTATTTTCCCAGAAGATCTGAAAACATCGTATCTCTTGGATATATGTGCACCCATGTTTATAGCAGTGCAATTTGTAATAGCTAAATTGTGGAAGCAACCCAAGTGTCCATCCATGGAAGACTCGATTAAGAAACTGTGGAATTTTTATATAATGGAATATTATTCAGCTATAAAGAGGGATAGATTTGGGGCCTTTGTAGGCAAATGGTCATAATTGGACACCATACTCATAAGTGAAATAAATCAGAGGTACATGTGCAGGCAACGTATTGTGTCACTGGTGTGAGAACCTGAGGGTGGGAACATAAAGTAAGAGACATGAAGGAAATCCGTTCAAAAGCAAAGAACAGATGGGACGAGGGAAAGGAGAAAAGAAAGAGGCAAAAATGTATGTATATATGTAACTATGTACATATGTGCAGGATGGCTAACATGATTCTACTATTGTATTATGTCACTTAATGGTAAGGAATAGCTGATGACTGGTTGTTTGATCAATATTGTATGTCTACATGTGTTCTCCTGAGCATATACTTTGAAGATATCAATATGCAACGCAGCAACTATTGTTGGTTTTCTGTTGCTTTGTCTATAATTCAGTTCTGATTATACTGTTATTGTGCTACTTTGTGCCTCTTTGTTAATACTTTCTGTTTTTTTTCTGTTGTTGATGTAGTTCTTTTTCTTTCATACTTTAAAAAAAAGAAAAAGTTATATAAAAAATATGTACATGTGTATGTATATTCAGCATATCTAACATAGTTGTACTACTGACTTAGCTCACTTTGTTGTAAGAAATAGTTGATGATTAATTGTTTAATCAATTTTGCATGTCCATATCTATGTTCCTGTATATACACTTCGAAGTTATCAATACGTAATGCAACAACCATTGTTGATTCCCTGTCACCTTGTCTGTAACTCAGTTTTTTTTTTTTTATTAAATCTTTTTTTTTTAATTTTAGAAACATAAAAGTACAAAAACATATTGACAAACAGACACCCATTATCATAGAAAATAGTACAATCACAACTAATCTATAGACAAGGTGATATGGTCTCAACAGTATTAAATCTTGTAGAGCAATTCTGCCTCTTTTCCAGAATGTTATCCTGTAATTCTCATGGATATAGTTTACTTCTACTGCCTTTGTGCATCACTTCCTCCAGCGCGCTTCCTGTCAGTTCTCCACGTCATGCTGTAACTCAGTTTCGATTGTACTATTCTTACGCTAGTTTGTGTCTGTTTGTTAATATGTTTTTGTTCTTTTACTTTTAAAATAATAAAAAAAAGAGAAAAAGGATGTTTACTACATATTTGTTAGGGAAAACTTTAAGAAGAAGAGGTAGGAATCATAATAGATATGTATGCACCAAATACCAGTGAACCCAAATACATGAAATACTTATTAACAGATGTAAAAGTGGAATAAGCACTAGCACAATTGTAATGGGGGACCTCAATACCTCACTGTCACAAATAGATTACCTGGACAAAAAAAATCAACAAAAATTCAGAACTAAACTAAACCTGTGAACAAATGGATGTAGTAGATGCCTACAGAGTGTTGCATCCACAACATCAGAATCCCCATTCTTCTCACCTGCACATGGGACGTCCTCCAAAACCAAATGGGAGAGACATTGGAGAAAGTAAAATGCAAAGGAAGCAGCTTGCTTTCTGGACCTCAGAGGCTTACCTGCAACTGGGAGCACCCCCGTTTTCTGCCTCGTACAGTACTGTAGATATTGTGAAATGGAAAGAAACTGCTGAAGAGGAAAGAACAACTGGAATGAGGGAAAGGAGAAAAGAAAGAGAGAGAGAAAGGAGAGAAAAAATTATACAGCCGATAGCTAAGATAATTGTACTACTAATTTCTATTCTAATTTCTATTGGTTCATTTAAAGGAACAATTCATGGTTAATTTTTTAACAAATTTTGCATGTTTATATCTGGTAATCTGAACAACTACTTTGAAGATAACAATATGCAATATAACAACTATGGTTGATTTCCTATCATCCTGTTTTGGAACTCTGAATCATGTTCAATGTTTTTTTATTTTTATTCTCTTTAAATAAAAAAAATATGTATAGTACACTGTTAATGTCTCTAGTTTACAATAAAATACCCGCGGGATTTCTCCTATGTCACAGTAGGTGCCAATCAAATTTTCCATATCTTTTTTCCTTGTCCATTCGCCCCAAACTCGGATACCTACCATTCCTGTCCTAACTTTTGTAAGGCCAACTTTCTTGGCCTTTGCACATAACTCCTTTTCTTCAGATGCCTGGGCACTGCTTTTGCTCTGAAGTTAAGGTGGGAAGCTGCTAGGCCTCTCAGATTTTGCTGAACTTGGCTGAGATCTCCAATTATGCTGGGTACTGGGTGTGTACGGCAGTTTGGCCTCACATCTGGCTGAGCTAAAATGTATAATTCCCTGAACAGAATGTGCTATTTGAGTTCATCTGTTGGACAGGTTTGCCAGAGGAGTTTTAAATGAAGTGGATCACGATGGATCCTGTATCAGTCTTGGTTATCACCTTTGAAACCTTCCCCGTCAACCTGCAGCACCAACGTTTCCAGGAGGGAGCTTTCAGGTCTCCTGTCTATTCCTTCTGAAGCACCTAGGGCTCCCTGAATACTCTTTCCCAACTGAGTTATGTATATGGAATAAATGGAAAGACACAACTATGGCTTTAAAAAAAGTTATGCATACACTCTTACCTTTCCTCTTTTCTTCTTGCTGGATATGGCAAGGTGGCCTGTGTTGAAGGGAAGAGACTCCTGTGGAACTTTCAGTCTCTAAAGGACGTGACTCTGGCTGTGAGAAGTGGCTTTAGGGGCTGGAGAGAAGTTTGGTGTATAAGTGAGACTGATAATGATATAGCACAGACTTTGGTTTCCTGTGCAGAGACCGGATAGCAAATGACAGCACTGGGTGTGTTGAGTCATGTGAGTCACAGGGCATTTTCCTACATGTGGACTGATGTAGAAATATCTCAACTTCTGTCCATCTCCACCCCATCTGTTCTCCTTCCCCTAATTGGTTGTTCTTTTGCAGCTTCTTGCTGACTAGTCATGACAATCAATATGAGGTGAGCTGGGAAGACTTCTAATTACAAAGTACATGATCCGTAGCTGTCACTCGAGGCCCTTTATGGTCTGAACCTTCCTTTTTATGTTAAAGCAGTAATGAGTGCATATTAGATATAGTGAGACCTCAGTCAAGGATGCTTTTGTTTGCAAACCATTTGAATGAAAAATAGAAGTGTTTGGAAGAGCTCTGTTTTTGTTTGCAAACTTTGCATTGGGTGATGAACAGGCCTGAGGCCATCTTTCCCATATGGGCATGTGTTATGTTTGATACATTGTGTCAACTTGGGGAGTCTAGAGGTTTGGCTGAGTGACTCAGCAGTAAGCCAGATGCTTCCTTTGTACACGTCCTGAGCCTGTGGAACAGGAAGGCATGGAGATTGTGTGAGAGCTGCAAGCCCCCTGGGTGGGGGTAGGCTGTTTACAAGGTAAGGGGAAGAGAAGAGGCTGCTTTTCTGCTTTTCCTCCCTTTTGCTCTGTTTGTTTTTGCTGTGCTCTGTTGCCATGAATGTTTGCCCTCTGCCGTGTCCCATTCTGCCTCTGTGCCAGCCAAGTATGGACTGAAACCTCCACACACTGTAAGCTAAATAAACCCTTCCTTCCTTCATTTTGGACATTGGGTGTTTTGTCTCAGCAGTGAGAGAAAAGTACCCAAGACAGAATGAACAAGGCCATCTTTTCCAGAACCATGGAGTGAATTAAGTTCGTGAACCAAGGTACTACTGCATTTCTTTCAAAATGCCACAAACATATATCAAATAAATTGGAATGTCTTTAAAATGTTTTTCTGCAAAGGAACATCTTGTTGGAGATTTTATTCTGCAGCCTTTTGTATGTCTAAAACTATGGCTTTGAGTAGAATTTCTTTACTTCTATTTTTATTTTATCTATATTAACAACTGTATAAATTGTTATGGAGTAGATGACAGGTCAAAGGAAGAAGATGGAAATGAGGGAGAAGTTAGGGAGGGACTGGCTCCGGGAGGGAAAGTAGCTATGCCAAGGGAGAAGAGCTTCGGTGGATCAGAAGTCTATTAACTGGGCATTTAAACCACAAAAATAAAGGCAAATACTCACAACCTCATAAATAACATTAAGCATATATGAAAATTTTTGTTTGCCACTAATTTCTCTTTAAAAATGAGTCACAAAGACTACACAATACAAATAATGGCTCAATCTTTTATCATATCTCTGCACTTCCTCAAAGATTGTGAAATTTGTATTATTTTTTTTAAATGTGTAACTGAATGTGAGAAATATTTACCTAAAAATCAGTAGAAAGCACATATTTCAAAAGAGTTCCAACATGACTTGGAAAATTTAATACCAACATTTTAATACTTACCTTTTAAAATGTGAGTTCATTCTTCATGTTAGTGTATAGGAAAATTTAGCCTTTAATTTGATGTGAGGACTCTAATACTGATTTATTTAGTGGAGCGTCATCTCTCCTTTTCTATCTTTTCATTTCTGTTAGATCTCTGCATGATAGAAAAGATCTGCAGCCAAAGCTGTAAAACTTAGGAAATTAGAATCTTCCCAGGGAGTGTTTTGAAATAATCCTTAGGCTGAGCTGACAACATCACAACAAAACACTGCTTGGACAGACCCTGCCTTTCTTTTTCCTCCTCTGTAGGAAGCCCTCACTGGTGCACAGACCCTTCTATGGTTTGTGGAAATCAAGGGGATACACACTGTCAGTCAGGTGCTTGTGCTGCTGAGCTATATCCCCGGCCCAAGGGGATACACAAGATGCAGAGCACTGGCATGGAGAGACCATTGGATTTGGAGTTCTGTGTACTCAAATGTATTGTAAGAGCAATGAATATATTTGGGAACATTGAAAAGTCTAGTTGGTATCCTTTTTCCAAACTATGATTTTCTGTCTCTTGGATTCTCAGAGTTCACCTTTCAACTTTCCTCTCTGAAGAATGTCTGAGAGGCAGCCTTAAAGCTGTGCTCCGCAGGTATTTTCTGTAGCTCCTGCTGTGTATTTGACTTCAGGCTTTCATATTAACCTACTTAGAGAATTCATTTTGAGTTCAAACCTACCACTCATAGCTGAGCTTACTGATATTTTGACAAAAGAAAAAATACAGATTAGAAATACTGAGTACTCTTAGGCTTTTAAGTGTGATGTTTCTTCTTTGTTATACACATTACTTCTGTACAGTACACAACTTTGGACTACAATTATGAAAGACAGTAAATTGATTGGCCTTTTTCAACTGTACATTTTCTTATTATTTATCTCCCTTTTGAGGCACATGAGCGCACACCCAGACACACACACACACGCACACACATGATAACAAACCACTAAAGTTGATTATGCAAGCTTTCATTTTAGTGATTCTGAAATACTTATTGTCAAAACAGGTTTCACTTTGTTATGATGTACAACTTTCTTTAAATTATGTCAGTGAAACAGATTATTGGTGATGTAAATGGAAACTTTGAGATTTATGTTCTTTTTTTTCTTTCACATTACTATTCAATTATTATAGGTGATTGTTTCTTAGAGTTTTGTGCAAGGTTTGTTTCTGAAATACTTTTTTTTTTGAGATAGGGTCTCTCTCTAAAGTTTAGGCTGGTCTTGAATTCACTATATAGCCAAGGCTGGTGGACTTGTGACAGTCCTCCTTCCTCAACCTCCTCGGTGCTGGGATTGCAGGGGTGCACTGCCGTGCCTGGCTTGCTTTTGAAAAGTTAATTGTTCTTGTTGTAAAATAGATTAATGTATTTTCATTTAAGAACACTTTTTCCCTAAAATTGTTCTGCAGAAATGACAGCTTTAAGGAAAGTAATCTTTTTGAGTCACTAAATTGTATTTGTTATCTTTGTACATGCATAATTAGGGTGGTGAGGGCACTATTAGTTTTCATTTTTCTTTTTCTGTTATTTTTTATTTTAATAATAAAGAAGAAAGTATATTAAAAACCAGACATCTATTTACAAAATAGTGTAAGAACAGGACAAACAATACAGAATTACAAAGTGGTAGAAAATTAACAATGGTTGTTGTATTATTGTTGATATCTTCGAAGTGGTTTTTCAGGAAAACAAATAGAGACATGCAATAATGATCAAACCAGTAATCAATCGTTAACTGCTCCTTTCAGTAAAGCAATAGAAGACAGTAGTACAACTGTCAGCTATCCTGTATATACATACATATATGATTTTCCTTTCTTTCCCTTCTGCTTTCCCACAACCCAGTTGTCCCTTACTTTTGAGCATTTTCCTTTCCTTTCACAATGTCTATCATACCTCCTAGTTTTTATTCACTCTCTCAGATTCTTACAGTAGTGAGACAATACATTGCTTATACATGGAGGTCCTGTTTATTTCACTTATGAGTATGGTTTCTAGTTGTGACCATTTACTTATAAAAGCCTGGATTTTATCTGTCTTTATAGCTGAGTAATACTCCATTATATAGAAGTACCACAATTTTTTTTATCCAGTCTTCAGTGAATGGACATTTGAATTGCTTTCATAATTTAGCTATTACAAATTGTACTGCTGCTATGAACGTGGGTGCAAATATATCGCTGTGATATGATGTTTTCAGATCTTCTGGGAGAATATCCAAAAGGGGAATAGCTGGATTGATTGGGACTCCTAGATCTAGTTTGCTGAGGAATCCCCAAACTGATTTCCACAATGGTTTCACCAGTCTGTGGAGAAGAGTTCCTATTTCTCCACAGCCTTGCCAGCATTTGTTATTGGTTGATTTCTTAATGATAGCTATTCTTACTGGGGTGAGGTGAATCTCATTGTTGTTTTAATTTGCATTTCTCGAATTACTAATGATGTTGAACGTTTTTTCATGTATTTATTTGCCATTTGTATTTCTTTATCTGAGAAGTGTGTATTCATGTTAGCTGCCTATTTTTGGATTGGGTCTTTGAATTTGGAGGGTTGATGTTTTTTAATTCTGTATATATTTTAGATAGAAGACCTTTGTCTGAGTGACAGACAGCTAAAATTTTTTCCTAATTTGCTTTCTACTCTGATGGTGATTCCTTTAGATGTGAAGAAACGTTTCAGTAGGATGAGATTCTAGTTGTTGATTCTTTGAAGTATTTCTTGGGCAGTTTGGTTTTTGTTCATGAACTCTCTGCCTACCCCTATGTCTTCAAGGTTTTTACCTACTTTCTCTTGTAATAGATTTAGTGTTTCTGTTTTAATATTGAGATCCATGATCCATTTTGACTTGAGTTTGGTGCATGGTGATAGACTTAGGTCTATTTTCAGTTCTTGGCAGGTGGCAAACCAATTTCTCCAGCACCATTTATTAAAGAGGCTATTGTTCTTCCAGTGAGTTTGTTGGACCCCTTTATCAAAGATTAGGTGGCTGTGTGTATCTGGGGTTGTGTCTGTGTCTTCCAGGCTGTTCTGTTGATCTTCTGGTCTGTTTTTTAGCCAGTACCATGTTGATTTTATTACAGTAGCTTTGTAGTATAATTTCAAATCAGGGATTGTAATTCCACCTGGCTTGTCCTTGTTGCTCAGGATTGCTTTTGTTATTCTGGGTCTCTTCTGGTTCAAGATAAATTTAAGGAATGTTTTCTCTAGATCTGTGAAGTGTGCTAACAGTAGTTTAATGGGAATTGCATTGAATCTGTACAAGAATTTTGGTAGTGTGGCCATTTTCACAATGTTGGTTCTTCCTACCCATGAGCAAGGAATGTTTTTGCATTTATTTATTTATTCATTTATTTATTTAGTTTTTGCATTTATTGAAATCCTCTTCGATCTCTCATTTCAGAGTACTGTAGTTTTCATTCAGTAGATCTTTTACTTCTTGTGTTAGATTGATTCCTAAATATTTCAATTTCTTGGATGCTATTGTGAAAGGTATGGTTTCCTTATTTTCTCTCTCAGTTTGTTTGTCCATAGGAATGCTATTGATTTTTGGGTGTTGACTTTGTATCCAGCTACACAGCTGAATTTGTCAATTACTTGAGTAAGTCTTCTTGTGGAATATTTGGCGTCTTCCATGTGAAGTATCATGTCATCTACAAGTGGTGATAGTTTTACTTCTTCCTTTCCTATTCTCATTCCTTTTATTTCTTTCTCTTGTGTGATTGCTCTGGCTAATGCATAGAAAGTAGGCATTAATGATCTTTTGAATTTCTGTAAAATCTATATCAATTTCATTTCTTCTTGCATGAATTTGAGGTTTTTCCTTTCTTTTTTTGATAATGTTGGCTAGGGGTTTATCAACTTTATTTATTCTTTTGAAGAAC
Organism: Dinomys branickii; assembly: GCA_004027595.1. Lineage (NCBI taxonomy): Eukaryota > Metazoa > Chordata > Mammalia > Rodentia > Dinomyidae > Dinomys > Dinomys branickii. Next base: position 13,919 of record PVLD010023931.1, on the reverse strand, counting down.
CAGCTCTTTGATTCATGTATTTTTTGTAGGGTTTTCTTCATGTCAATTGCATTAATTTCTGCCCTGATCTTTATAATCTCCTCCCTTCTTTGGGCTTTGGGCTTAACTTGTTCTTTTTCTAAAAGTTTGAGGTGCAGCATTAGGCTATTTATTTGTTCTCTTTCTTTTCTCCTTATGTGTGAGCTCAGTGCTATCAATTTCCCTGTGAGGACTGCTTTCATTGCATCCCACAGATTCTGGTAAGTTGTATCTACATTTTAATTTGTTTGTAGGTATTTTAAAATTTCTTCTGTGACCCATTGTTTGTTCTGGATATAGTTGTTTAATTTATGAGTGTTTATCGAGTTTTCTTATTGTAAAGAAAATAATACAAAAATAAAATGAACAAAAGCAGAATACAAACAGCACAAAGAAAGGACATTAGAAATGATACAGGGTTTCAAAGTGAATGATAGGGATTAACAGTAGTTGTTATATTACATATTGTTATCTTCAACAAAGTTGCTCAGATTACCAAATGTAAAAATAGAAGATTGATCAAATAATTAAAGAGAATAAGAAAATAATAATTTAAAAGAACATTAGAGCCAATGCATAGTGGCACTAGGCAGGATTGTAGGAATTCACCATTGGTTGCTATACTGCAAATTGTTGTTGTCACCTAAATTGCTCAGATTACCAGATACAAGCACGACAAACTTGTAAACATTAACTATTCCCAACAAACCATCAGACACCAACAATACAGTTAGACCATCGACCCATATATATATACATATATTTTGCCTTAGTACTTTTTCTTCTTTCCCTGATCCCAGTTGCTCCTTCCTTTGAGCAGTTTCTTTCCCTTTTTTATTATCTAGTGTGCATTTTGGGCTGTATTTACTCTTTCATGTTCTTACACCAGTGAGACAATGTGATGCTTACACATGTGAGTCTGATTTATTTCATTTATGAGTATGGTCTCTAGTTGCATCCATTTATCTATAAAGCCTCAAGAGTATTGTATTTTGTAGCTCAGTGATACTCCATTGTATAGAAATACCACATCTTTTTTATCCATTCCTCGGCTGATTGGAATTTGGTTTGTTACCAAGATTTAGCTATGACAAATTGCGCTGCTGTAAACATGGGTGCATGTATATCACTGTGGTGTGATGTTTTTAATTCTTCTGGAAAAATACCCAGAAGGGGAATAACTGGGTTAAGTGGGACTTCCAGTCCTAGTTTTGTGAGGAATCTCCAAACTGATTTCCACAGTGGTTTCACTGATCGACATTCTCACCAGCAATGGAGAAGTGCTCTTTCTCCCCACAGCCTCTCCAGAATTTGTCATTAGTTGATTTCTTTTTGTTTTTAATTTTAGTTTTAAGACAAAAGAACCCAGAATAACACAGAAACAATACAGAAAATACCAGGTTATAGAGAAGATAGTAGGGAATTGGCACTGGATGCTGTATAACAATGTTATCTTTGTATTTGTTATAACAAAATCAATAAAGGAAATACCGAATTACAGAGGAGACAATAGGGAACCATCACTGGATGCTGTATTACATAGTATTATCTTTGCATTTGTTAACACAAGAACAATAAAGGAAATACCAAATTACAGAGAAAATAGTAGAGAGTTACCACTCAATATTGTATTACATAATGTTATCTTCATCTTTATAACTCAGTTATGTAGATAATGGCTCATTCAATTAATCAATTTTCTCCACTTCACCTCTGTTCTTCTACCACCCTGTCAGTAGTCTTCCCACTGGTAATAAGTGCATTTTTGGTTTATTTACTCTCTCATGCTCTTACTTTGGGCAGAGACTTGGCTGCTTCTAAATATGCTGTATAATATGTGGGTGTATACAAATTGCTATGGCAGGAGGTGGAGAAGCACCCTTTGGCAAGCTCTCACAGCCATCGGGTGTCCAGTCAGGTAGATGGGGTTACACAGGTTCTGTCAGTGCGTCTGTGTCTATAGGCTTAGGTAAGTCTTCAGGGCCATCCTGTCGGCCGGGCAGAGTGCCTGGTATGCCCCAGAGGTGGGGCAGAGCACCTGGCATGCCCTGGGGGCTGGGCAGAATGCCTGGCATGCCATGGGAGCTGGGCAGAGCTCCAGGAGTGGGGCGAAGTACCTGGCATGCCCCAGGGGCCGGGCAGAGCTCCCGGCATGCCCCAGGGCCTGGGCAGAGCTCCAGGGATGAAGGGGAGTGCCTGGCACACCACATGGGCAGGGTGGAGCTCCAGGGGCGGGTCAGAGCACCTGGCAGGCCCTGGGGGCTGAACAGAGTTCTGGTGGCAGGGTGAAGTGCCTGGCACACTAGGGGGGATGGGTGGATTGCCTGGCCTGCCCGGGGGCAGGGTGGAGCACCTGGCACACGGGGGTGGGGGGTGGGCAGAGCATGGGGCATGTTCCAGGGGCGGGGTGGAATGCCAGGCACTCCCAGGGATGGGACAGAGGCCTGGCCTTGGGGGGGGCGGGTCACTCTGGGTGGATCCAAGTCTGCGGGACTGCCCCTGTGGACTCCTGGACTCTATCCCAATGCTGCTCTGTGGGAGGTACAGTCTAGGTCCTCAGGGCTCTCATGCAACCCAAAGGAAGGTCCCTCCCCTGTGTCCCCCTGCATGCCTCCCATCACACTTTGGAGACTATCCCCTCCAGCTAGAGAGGCGGGTCTACACCCTAGTTCCGTGTCTTCACCTCATCCATCTCGCTGGGCATTGGGTGCACTTACGCCACTGGGCACAAGTGGCATGAGGTCTCCATCTGTGCTCACTGTGGTAGTCCATGGTGTGTATTAAGTTTAGTTATTAGTTCTCAGAAAGAATTGGAAGATTTTCTCAGGTCTGCCATGTAGAGTATGTTATTGTCTCTCAGGTTCCAGGACTGCTGCTTTTTGTGTAGTTTGATGCTACGGGTTTATACAATTTTTAATATATACAAGCAGTGTGGAGTCTCTCTTGGTGTTCATATTAGTAGTTCAGGGTGAGTCCTGAAGCCCATTGACTCAGCCTGTTGTTGTCAGGATCACATGGTGACTGCTTGGGCCACCAGGACTCATCGTACTTGGAGAGGGAGTTCAGGTTGGGAGCTGAAGCCCGGTAACTCAGCTCCTGCTTCCTGCCTGGTGTTGGAGTGAGAAGGGTGTGGGGCCGTGTAGCTAGCCTCCATCCGCAGCTCATTCTTTCTGTTGTGCTCCAGCTCCCTTTTGTTTTTTGACTGGATCCCTGGGAATTACTGTGGTCCTGGGGTTGCTTCCACTGCTTTCTGCTACTCTTTGCTGGTATTTGCTCACACAGTGGAGAGGTCTGAGGCCATGTCCTCTGGATAGGCATAGAGCTGGGTGTGGTGGGCTGCTCACTGGTTGCCTTGACACCAGCCTGCCTCAGGGCACTGATTAGAAAGATTTCTGCAGAGTGGGGATTCTGCTTCAATGGCCTTTGTAACCTCCCGTCCTCACATTGGATTCGACCACTCCTTACCTCCACTGTTTCCTTTTTGGGCTGCATTTTCTCCTTTCCAATTTTGGACCAGCTCTCAGGACTTTGCCCTCCCCTGGACGATTGGGGATGTTTCCATGAGCAGGGGCCTCTGAGGCTGAAGCTGCGAATGCCAGAATGAGGGAGCGGGCTGCGGGTGTGTATGGAGCAGTGGCTCCTTCCTTTTCCACCTCCTCTTCCTCTAATTGTGCCATGGCGGCCCTCCGAGCTTTTTCTCCAGGGGTGGTCTTGTTTGCTCTTTCTGAGAGTTTCAATTCCCATTTCAGATCTTTCCTGGGTCCAGGGTACCAGGGCACCCATTTCTCTCCTTCTTGTCTTTCTCATGTTGCTGTATTTCAGTATCTGGTTGTTGATCCTCTGGGAGGATCTTTCTCTGCTCCTTACCCGGTCGCCATCTTACCAGAAGTCTATTAGTTGATTTCTTAATGATAGCCATTCTTTGTGGGCTGAGATGGAATCTCGGTGTTGTTTTAATTTGCATTTCTCGAATGACTAATGATGTTGAACATTTTTTAATATATTTGTTTTCCATTAGTATTTCTTCATTTGAGATGTGTGCGTTGATCTCAGATGCCCATTTTTGGATTTGTTCTTTGAAATTTTTGGGCCTGATTGTTTTTAATTCTTTATGTGTTCTAGATAGGAGTCCTTTGTCTGAGGGGCAGTTGGATAATATCTTTTCCAAATTCATGGGCTTTCTCTTCACTCTGTTGGTGATTTCTTTTGATGTGCAGAAACTTTTCAATAAAATGAGATCCCAGTTGTTGATTCTTTGAAGTATTTCCTGTGCAATTTGATTTTTGTTCATGAGCTCTCTGCCTACCCCTATATCTTTGAGAGTTTTACCTACTTTCTCTTCCAGTAGATTTAGTGTTTTTGTTTTGATATTTAGATCTTTGATCTATTTTGACTTGAGTTTAGTGCATGGTGATAGACATGGATCTAATTTTATTCTTTTGCATGTGGAAATCCAGTTTTTCGAGCACCATTTGTTAAAGAGGCTATCTTTCTTCCAGTGAACATGTTTGGCCCCTTTGTCAAAAATCAGGTGACTGAGTGTATTTGTAGCTGTGTCTACATCTTCTAACCTGTTCCATTGATCTTCAGATCTGATTTTTTGGCAGTACCATGCTGATTTTATCACAGTAGCTTTGTAGTATAATTTAAAATCAGAGAATATGATGATTTCTACCTTTCCTTTGTGTAATGGTTTGTGTCTGCATGTCCCCCCAAATCCTCATGCAGTTATGGGGTGGCTTTTAGAGTTTATGACTGATCCATGATCCAATGCTGGGATTATGGGTGTGAGAGCTATACCCTAAGGCAGATAGTTTGTATATGTAAGGCAGAGAAAGAGGTTGCTGGCTGCCATTCCTGCTGCTATTCCTCCCTTCTTGTGCTTGTTGCTTTGCTGTGTACTGCCGCCATGAACTGTTGCCCTCTGCCATGTGCCACTGTGCCTCAGAGCCAGCCAAGTATGGACTGAAACCTCTGCAAACTGTAAGCTAAGTAAACCTTTCCTTCCTTAATTTTGGGTGTTTATTTATTTTGTCCCAACAACAAGAAAAAAGTAACCAAGACACTTGGTTTCCCAGAATTGCTTTTGCTATTGTGGGCCTCTTCTGGTTACACATGAATTTTAGGAATGTTTTCTATAGATATGTGAAGTATAATAGTGAAATTTTAATGGGGATTGCATTGAATCTGTACAACAATTTTGGGATTATGGCCATTTTCACAGTTGGTTCTTCCTATCCATGAACAAGGAATATCTTTCCATTTTCTGAAATCCTCTTAGATCTCTTTTTTCAGAGTACTGTAATTTTCATTGTATAGATCTTTTATTTCTTTTGTTAGATTGATTCCTAAATGTTTCATTTTTTGGATTCTATTTTGAAAAATGTGGTTTCACGGATTTCTCTCTCAGTCTGCTTGTCATTTGTGTACAGAAATGCTATTGAATTTTGAGTGTTGACTTTTTATCCAGCTATGCTACTGAATTTGGTTATTAAATCTATGAGCCTTTTGGTGGAGTTTTTGGGGTCTTCTATGTAGAGGATCATGTCATCAGTAAATAATGATAATTTCACTTCTTCTTTTCCTATCCTTACTTCTCTTATTTCTCTCTCTTTTCTAATTGCTCTGGCTAATATTTCCAGAACTATGTTGAATAGAAGTGGTGACAGTGAACATCCTTGTTGCGTTCCTGACTTTAAAGGGAAAGCTTTTAATTTTTGACCATTTATCAGACTAAGGTTAAGTCCATCAATGCCAATTTTCTGTAGGGTTTTTATCATGAATAAGTGTTGGCCTTTATCAAAAGCTTTTTCTGCATCAATTGAGATCATCATGTGATTTTTGTCTTTGGCTCTGTTGATGTGATATAATACATTAATTGATTTGCGTATATTGAACCAACCCTGCATTCCTGGGATGAATCCCACTTGGTCATGGTGTATAATCTTCTTAATGGTTTGTTGCATTCTGTTTGCTAGTATTTTAGTGAAAATTTTTGCATCTATGTTCATTAGGGAGATTGGCCTATAGTTTCTTGGTTGGGTCTTTCTCTGGTTTTGGTATCAGGGTAATACTTGCCTCCAGAAACGAGTTAGAGAGAATTCCTTCCCTTTCAATTTCCTTAAAGAGTTTGAAAAGAATTGGCATTAAATCTGTTCTAAATTTCTTGCACAATTCAGCTGTGAATCCATCAAGACCTGTGTTTTTCTTTTTTTGGCAAGCGTTTTATTACATTTTTAATTTCATTTGTCTCATTTACCTGTATCTCAGATTCTGTTTCCATGCTTGGGAAATTTTCTGCTATTATTTTTGCAAATATTCTTTTTATATCATTTGTGTCACCTCCTGCTGTTTTATTGACTCCTATTACTCAGACCTTATTTCTCTTTGCCTCGCCTTACAGCTGTTGAATTAATTTTTCCTGGATCCATGTTGATTTTAAGAGATCCTTCCTTTCATGAACACGAGCTCTCATTTGTATTCAAGATCTGAAATTCTATCTTCAGCTTCATTCAAGTGGTTTTGCAAGATTTGAATGGAAGTTTTGATTTCCTGGAAATCTCTTTCAGTTTGTTTCACATGTTCTAATTCATTCCTATATTGCTCATGCAACGTTTCCATATGTTGCCTGTGATCATCTATTTTTTTTTATCTGTTTCTTCTCTAGATGTGTGGAGCATTTCTTTCATTGTTATTGTTATTTCATTTTTTTTGCCTGAGAGATTATTTCTGATCTGACCTCTTCTATGGCTTGATGGAATTGTTTCTTTATTTTCACTGCAATCATTTCAGCAATTTTAGGTGTGTTTCCCAAGTTCTCTTATGTTGATGTCTCCTGGACTTGTTCTGAGTGGGGTGGAGTTCTGAGATTGCATTTTAGCGCTGCACTTTGTCATGTTTGATGCCAGAGGCAGAATGCCCAGTCTACCTCTTCTCTGGCAGTTCAGCAAAGGTTGCTAGTGGCCCTAGGTTTCCTGGTGGGCAGGCCTGCCCCTCAGTGTCCGCTGAGATGCGCTGCTTAGGCTGGGGTTTTCCAGTAGATAGTGAAGTGTACCTAGTTTTCCCAGGTCTGAGACATGAACTGTGATGTCAGTTGATGGCTAATGGTTTGTTCCAGAGACCCCTCGCTGTTCAGGGCATGTGTATGATCCAGACTCTGGTTGCACTGGTGGCACATCCTAGGCCAGTGGTACTGTGACTCCAGACAGCTCAGGATACAAGCAAAACCAAGACACGAACTGCAGGGTCAACCATTTGTGGACCACCTGATTCTATGTCTCCTGTCAGTTCAGGACATACATAGGTTCCAGAGATGGGCTGCACTAACAGCGGTCACAGACTGCCTGTGTGTGTGCCCACCTCCAGGGCAAGGTGCAAGTGAAGCCCAGACCTGAACCACGGTCTCAGTAGCTCGTGGAGCACTGGCACCTGTACCTGACAGAGCGCTGGGTATGCACAGGGCGGGCCAAGGTGCGAGCCCAGGTGAGAGCAGTTCACAGCGCTGCTGACTGAGGATCTCCTGTCTGCACCAGGCACATGGAGATTGGAGGCTCAGACTGTAATGGCAGCAGGGTCTTGAGTCGCCAGCTCTGCTCCCAGAAAATAAATGGGAAATACCTGGTTCTCTCAGCAGCATTCAGCTGGGAACCGTACCATCAGCGGGTTGCAGCCAGCCTGATTCTTCTTCTCCTGTCAGTTCAGTCTGCGCAGAGGAGCCAGAAGTGGACTGCACCAACAGAGATCACAGTCTCTGTGTGCGACCACCTGGAGGGTAGGGTACAAGTGATGCACAGAACCGAACCATGGTCTCAGTACCTCGTGGAGCAACAGTACCCAAACCTCACTCAGTGCTGGGCACGCACAGGGAGGGTCCACACGTGAACCTAGGTGAGGGTCACACATGCACCAGTGTGACATGATTCTTAAAAGATATGTTTTGGACACTACTCATTTTCCACTTTAACTTGGATCCTTTAATTGGGAAATATGTGTCCAGATCAGAAGCAATGGCAGGCAATGTGAGCTTGCTTATGTGAGAGTTTTTAACTAAAGTGTTTTTTAAATTTAAAATACTTACAGAATTTAACAAAGAATGTAGAGAGCTAACTGCGTAAAAGTGGGCAGTGGACTTGAAAAGACAATCATATGTTGCAGTCAGGGATTTACAAGGGGAAATAATATAATACAGGACACTTAATTTATAAGATTATTTTATAATAGTCACCCAAAGAATCATATACAAAGAGAATGCAGGAAATCTGTCCACACACTAAGATTAAAATAATCTAGCAAAAAGGCTTGGATCCCATGGCAATGTACTGTATGAGACTACCTGAAGACCTAGAGCCCATAACAAACCTCTCCCACCCCCTTGAGTCCAACCGGAGGCAAAGAGCACATGACCATGTCTCATGCATGCCTGCTTCACTGATCTGTGCTGGGAAAGCCCCAAGGTCAGTGGTGCAAATTTGAAAGTCTGTGCCAGTGGAATGAAGGATCTGTGCTAGCAGACTGAGGTATCTGCATTGGAGCCAGGAAGCAGTGCTCGAGGTAAAAACCAGAGATTCCCTGAAGAGTACCATAGCCATCCTCAGGAACAGTGAAGTCCCGAGCTCCTGCAACAGTGAGAACAGCTGAATTTCTATCAGAAAACCAGTGTGATGACCTTCTCCAGGACACCATCTTCACCTCTGGAGCCAGGAAGTGATGCTCAAAGTAAGGACCAGAGCTCTCCCACAGTGATCCATAGCTCTTTTCAGTGACAGTAAGATCCCGAACTCCTTTGATGATAACAGACTCATTCATATCAGGAAAGCCAGGATGTGAAGGTGCTCCAAGAGAACCAGCAGATCCCTTACAGCTTCCTACAGCCCCCAAGAGTTTTGAAACTTCTTCCTTTCTAGTTCCTCTTCTTAATTTGTTTTCAACAATCCTCAGCACCATGCTGGTTCTGTTTTTTTTTTTTTTTTTTTTTCGGTACTGGGGATCGAACTCAGGACCCTGCGCTTGCTAGGCAAGAGCTTATTCCACTGAGCTATATCCCCAGCCCCCCATGCTGGTTCTGTTTAGCTAGGCATTACAAGTTGAGCACCAGTTGTCAATCCACCACATCATACAATATGGTGACTGTAGGTAAGATGAATTATTTTTTGTATAATCACGTTTCAACATAGTTTATACAGTTCTATCCAAGTGGGTAGAGACTTGAGTTTGTACTTGGCTTTCTCTGGAATTGTCAGTGGTTTAAAGAGGCTAAAAAGTATCCACATTGAAAAGGAATAGGTTGCAACTACTTGAAGGTGTCAACTTATCTAGGCTGAACTACAGTTCCAGATTTTCTACCCTTTAAATTCATGGCTATGTTGTGCATGAAGATTGAGTCAGTGGATCCCAAGCAGCAGCCATTTAGAATTTATTTGCTATATTTGGTGCACGCATACTAGGATGCTCATGCATGTTGCTTCCCTGTTGGCTGCCTCCTGGCAAGAGCCAACAGCTGGTCCTACAACTGCTCCACATGCTTTTTGTAAAACCTTGACTTGTTTGACTGCCTTCTGCAGTGTTTTATCTGCATTAAGTAGGAAAAAAACTTCCCTGGAAGAACTCTGATATCATCAAGCCTTGCTGGCAGCGAGAGCACAGGTGGGTGTGCTCACTGGCTCCAGTGGGTCTTGCGTTTCTTCACAACGGCTTCCCTGTCAACTGCAAGGTCCAACCTGACACAAAGAGAGAACAGCCTTCCCCAGATAACACAAACATAACAGAACTTAGATCTTTGTAAGTTAAAGCTCTCATGTGGGTACATTTGTGAACACACAGACACTCACAGAGAGGGAGAGATAGCAGAAGTTATTAAATATTTTAATCTTTGTGTTAATATGATCTCTGTTACAAGTATTCAACTCTTGTTGTATTTGAAAATTACTGCAGGCATCACATATGTAAATAGGCCTATGTCTCTATGTGTATCTCTATCTATATATCTCTTTATGTCTATATGGTGATGTGAGCCTTCACCATTATGCAAGTAATTGCCTAGAGGAACAGCTTCTCTGACTGAACCTTGGTAGCTACAGAATTAGTATATTGAAGAGGATTCTTGCTGTGACCTGGAAAGCTGTGACTGGGTGGGATGCAGCCCTCTGATGGAGAAGAAGTGACAGCTGTGCTGTTCCCAGTGTCTTTATTTATACAAATTAAAAAGGGGGGAAGCACATGATGGGGTCAAAGGTGCAAAGTTTCACTGTTTTGGTGAGAACACAGAAAGGGAAACATTTTCAGAGCTATCTGTGCTGTAGTTAACAGGAGGAACACCAAGGCCAGATACTTGCAGATGTGCAACTGAGCTAGAGGTCAACTTATTTACACAGTCTGCCTCTGGCATCCTATCTTCCTGGGACTGGCTTTGCTTTAGACCCAAGGAGTTTGGTGACATCTGGTTCAGTTGCAGCTCTGCTGCTCCCCACAGATTATGACATCTCCACACTTTCCTGAGGAAGCCTTTCTCCACTTTCTTCCCTGTCACCTATGTCCTCCAAGGCCTTCTTAAGGACAGCCTTCAGGGATCAGTGCTGGTGTCCTTGATGGTGTTTCTGCCTAAAGGAGCCAATAAAGTAGTAAATGATGGGGTTAGCACTGCTGTTGACACTAGATAGCAAAAAAGCTGTCTCATAAAGCACTATAAAGTTAGAAAAACCCACTGTATAAACAATCACATCACCCCAGACTGACATGATGCATAGAGGCAGGCCACAGAGGAGGAAGACCAGCACTGTGAGCCCAATGGTCACATACAGCCTGGTCAGTGGCAACCTCGTGGAGCCACAGAGCATCCTCACCAGCAAGATCAGGTTGGATCCACACAGAACCACAAATAAAATGACTAGCAACGAAAGTGTGAAGAAATGCACTCCCACATGCAGTTGAACAAATTGAAACAGAAGCTGATGTGGGATGTGTATCAGGATAGTGAGCAATAGGGACAGAGACCAGAACAGGGAACACAAGACAGCTGACATATGTCTTGGCTGGTGGCAGCGGTACCAGATGGGGAACAGGACTGCCAGGCAGTGTTCAGTGCTGATGGCACTGAGCATGAGCAGGCTGGTGGAGTAGAAAAACATCCCTAGAGCATGTATGTAGATGTAGGACTTGTAGGTGTAGGGAAACCTGACAATGAGTTCCCAAATGTAGAATGCAAGGAGGCAACAGAGGAAAAAGAAGTCTGATGTGGCCAGGTGGAGGATGTAGACCGAGATGGGCTTTTGGTGCCTTTGAATTCCCAGGAGCCAGATCACAGCTGCATTTCCAGGAAGCCCTATCAGGGCAAAGATGACTGTCAGCAAGCTTTGGATCCTGTGCACTATGTAGGGAGATGAAAATTCATCCATTGTTGTTAATTCTGTACCATTGGGTGGCATGCTTTGATTCATGCTCTGAAGTTCTCTACTGCTGTCCCTGGGAACACAAACAGTGTTGAGAACCTGCTGCATATTCTATTTCCTCAGTATCACTTTGATACTAAGAAATTACTGTCCCTGTGTTTCTTGGAAGGTAACTGAATTTTTTTTGTCTTTTTGAGACAGTCTTGCTATGCATTTCAGGCTAGTTTTGAGATCAATTTGTGGTGCAGGCTGGTCTCCAACTCACAGCAGTCCTCCGGCCTCAGCCTCCAAAGTGCTGGGATTACAGGCGTGCCCCACTAGGCCAGGCATCCTGGGTGGAAACTGACACTTACAGAGGTGAAGTCATCTCATAGAACATGGACTCAAACTTAGGTTTTATTGACTCTAAATACTGGATTTTCTCTGCTGCTGAACACGTTTTCTATTGACAGCATCTAAAACATTCCAGTCTATTGATCTGTTGTTCCCATGCCTGGGACTTCAGTTAACACATGAGATTTTAAAACCACTGGGAGATTCCACCAGGGGAAGGAGAGCATGTAATTTACTTATGTTTTACACTTTCTGTCTCTTGGATTGTGAGATTGTAGTTGGCTACGGCAATGCTTTTTACCCTGCCTTCTCTTGTACTCCTACTTCTACAGGTGTAGCTATTGCTGTGCCCTGTCTCCCTATAGGTGTAGCTGATAAGTCACAAGGCAGCCAGCCTAATCCTCCCTTGTGGGAAAACTTTAACTCTCAGTATTTCTCTCCTTTCCTTACCTGTTCCACTTTGGTCCACCTCAGCCACAAAAGCTATCCCCACCCTCATTCGCTTTGGCAGTTCACCTGCTCGGGTCGTTCTGACACGGGCATCTCCTGCCGTTCAGGCTTCTGGCCTGGACACCCTCATGGCCATTCAGGGCTTGGGCTGTTCTAGCCCAGGGACATCTCCTCACCCCACCCCACCCCTGCCAGAAAAAAGAGCTTAAAGGCACATGCTTTCCTCAGCTCGGGGCTACCTTGGTCCATTAGGTAGCCTGCTACTCTGTCCCTCCCCTAATAAAGACTTCTCTCATGTCAGAAGGTCTGGTCTGGTTCTGTGTGGGGTCTCGGTTTCTATCATTTGGTTCTGAAACCTCCCCAACCTGGGACCCCTCCCCAGGTCAATGGCCGACCACCTCTGAAGTGGACCATGAGCCTCAGACCTGCCACATTGCTGACCTCTGCATCCACACATCACTCACTGTTAATAAGTCTTGTTTCTCCCGCCCCCCCATGCCCATTTCCCCTATTCTCCCATCCACCTTCCCTCCCTCTTTGTTCATTTCTATGACCGACTAATTTGAGGATCGCTCCAGCCCCTTCAACAAGGTCCTTCACGGATTGCTCCAGCCCCTTCGACACGAACTGGCCACCTTTCTCTCCCTCTATGGACCTCTTACAGTGAGGTCCTTCACGGAACCTTCTGTTTGATCCTGACTGCTTTTCCTTTCTCTCCCTGACTTAAACCTTACTCTTCTCTTCTTTCCCTGAAGACCCCTCTGTTGTACCTCTCGGACGGCTTGTTCTCTCGGCTTCATGCCTCGGCCTCTGTGGCCCTGTCCCCAAATCAGGTCAACACATCGAGCCACTCCTTCCCTTCTCACGACCTCCTCCCCAACCAGAGATGTCTGCTTGGGGGGCCTGGGTCTCTCGTCCCATTTGGGACCTCTCTTGGTCAACAGTGGTCTTCAGTCTCCTCATTCTCTGTTCTGTCTCCCAGTCATCATGGGCAACACCTCCTCCCTCCCCTGCTCTCCCAATGTCTCTGTGCTCCATTGCCTCAAGTCTGTTCTCCATGGCCCCCTTGGCTTCTCTGATCTCAAAATCAAACGCCTCACCTTCCTTTGCCAAACTGCCTGGCCACAGTATAAACTAGATAATGGGTCTATTTGGCCACACGAGGGTACTCTTGACTTTAACATCCTACGAGACTTAGACAATTACTGTCGCCGCAGTGATAAATGATCTGAGCTGCCTTATGTCCAAGCTTTCTTTGCCCTCTGTAATAAGCCTCAACTCTGTCTTTCCTGTAGTCCCCAGGAGATTCTCCTGGACAAATCCCCCACCTCATGATGCCAGCACCCTGATGACCCTCCCCAAATTTCTTCCTTCCCTGAACCACTTGATGACCTACCCCTTAGGCGACAATTGGCCCCTTCCCAGGCCAATCCTGATGGCCCCCTGCCATACAGTCCCTCTGTGGGCCCAACCCCAACCCAGTCAACTCAGCCAGCAGCACAACCTCCTTACCTCTACCCTCCTTTGCCCATTTCTTTTTTTTTTTATTTTATTTTTTTTTATTTTAGAAACATAAAAGTACAAAAACATATTGACAAACAGACACCCATTATCATAGAAAATAGTACAATCACAACTAATCTATAGACAAGGTGATATGGTCTCAACAGTAGTTGTTGTTTTATCCATTGATATCTTCGAATTGTAGATGTATGGACCCATATACAGACATGC
>PVLD010023930.1:0-26462 GCA_004027595.1 Dinomys branickii | reverse complement strand
CCAGCATCTGTTATTGGATGACTTTTTCATACTGGCCAGTCTTACTGGGGTGAGATGAAATCTCGATGTTGTTTTTATTTGCATTTCTCGAATGACTAAGGATGTGGAACATTTTCTCATGTATTTGTTTGCCATTTGTATTTCTTTGTCTGAGAATTGTGTATTCATCTCAGATGCCCATTTCTGGATTGGGTCTTTGTAAAACATTGGAAAGAGCACAGGTAAGAATAAAAATATTTTTACCGAGAGACAATATTGTAAAGCGATCTCCAACGCAGTGAAAATTAGGGCAGTGGCTATGAGCAGAGAGCAGACTGGAAAGCCTACAATGGCTTGGTCCTGAAGGTCTTCACTTTAAGCCATGTCAAGGAGTTCTTATTTTAACTCACGAGTTCCTTCCCACATTTGCATTGCTTGCTATTGACCAACTACAGCTCCAAGCGTCAGGATCCTTCTCCATGGGGCTTTCTAGGTAGACACCAAACATGGCTAGAAGTTGGCAACGAGTTTGACTTTGGAAAGATACTGCTTTTGCGCTATACTAGGATTGTGCTTTCATTTTGTCTCTATTTTACAGGTAAGAATGTGAGGTTGGCTGGAGAAGAGAACACACTTCTTCTGTCCAGACCCAAGCTCAGAAAAATGTGCTCTGCTTCACCTCTGCTTCTTATCCTGAGACATGACTCTGTCAGTGTGAGACAAGGATAGATTCCCGCCACAGAGAAAGGGGAAAAACCAGGCCAGACCCCATTCTAGTGCCTGTTTATGGCAGACGCAGATGTACACTTTCTTTTACTTCAGTCAGGGAGGAGCTATTTTCCTTTTCAAACGTGTTCACTCTACTTCCTCCCATCTTGGATAAGAGATCCCTTTTCTCCAATAGGGCTTGGGGCCCTAAGGACCTGAGTTCTTTTGTGGCTTGAGTAGCTGTAGCAACTGGCTGTGCTCTTCAACTTGGATGAGCAAGCGTGATCGAGTCTTAAAAAGCCCAGAGCTGCAAACACAGAAGGTTATCTGCAGCACCAGAGAAAAGATCACCTCCATCCTTCAAAATCATTGCTCTTCTGTGAATAACATGAGAACTATGTAGAATCTTTATTGCTGAATTTTGTGAAAATGAAACCAAATTAGAGCTACAGAGATGAAGAAATTAGGACTTAGATGTTGACCAACTTCACAGTCACAGAGCTAATGCGTGGTCAGGGCTTTTGTATTTGGCTTAATGATTCCAAACCCTGTGTTCTAACCCTAGTACTATAAGGCCGAAAATCGTCACAATGACAATTTCTTAAGGATCAGGTGCTGCTTATAGTCACGATCATTACAGTCTAGCTGGAGGCAGTGTGGACCCGATCCGTGCCATGTGGCCAGGCTGGCTGGTATTGCATCCTAGTCTTGCTGCTTATGAGCAGTGTGATGATAGGCAAGTTGTTTAACCTCTCAGACTCATTTCTCTTACCTGGGTAATGAAAGTGATGATTATATTGTAGGGAGGATTATACTAGATTTGTGGTGGTAAAATTGTAGATTCACAGAATTGTCTGGAAAAATTGTTAAACTACAGATTCTTGGCTTGCTTCTAGAGTTTTTGATTCTATAGGTCAGTGATGGGACCACAGAATTTCCATTTCTTGCAATATAGGAAGGAGATCTCAGTACTGGTGGTCTAAGGATTAGATGTTGAGGATATTTGTATTAGATATCATAATTGTCATTAGTACCTAAGAAATACAATACAGTAACTACTTGTATAGCATTCACATTGTACTAGTTATTACAAGTCATGTAGAGATGATTTAAAGTATACCAGAGGGGGCCACCCCCAGCTCAGTGGTAGAATTCTTAGCTTTACACAAGAGGCCCTGGGTTCCATCTTTAATATTCAGCACTGTAAAAAAAAAGTTTATAAATATTGAAAACTAAAGCACACAGGCAGCTGTGCCTAAATTATACAGAAATACTACCTCATTTTGTGTAAGGGATGGAGGCTGTGCAGACCTTTGTATCTGAGGGTGCTCCAGGACAAATCCACCTGACAGGTGGAAGAGTGGGGGGGGCACGTGTATCAGATGCTTCCACAGTGTATACCATTGCTTTTTCCTCCCTAAGGGGAGATAAAGACTGCAAAAGAACGGGAGAAAAAGAAGGGAAAGGCACTGCCTAGGACAGTAGATTTTGCAAGAGGCAGAGAGGGAGACTAATATACATGAGAAAAAGGCAGACTGCAGAAGATAAAGTTTGGCAGGTCGCTTGTTTGCAAAAGCCAGCTTGGCTGTGGCTGCTTCTACCCAGATTCCCAGGAATTTGCCTTCTGGGCCTGGGCCAGAGGCAGACTGTGAGCAGTCCTGAGGTCCCTTCAACCTGCGAGGTGCAGCTGCACGATGAACACACTTGTTCATTTCAACAACCCTGCAGGGCAGGTTTTCAGCTTCATGGATGTGTACACTGAAGCTAGAGGATTTAAGGAATTTGCTCAAGGTCAAATGAATGGCTGGTGAAGATTCAGAACCTAAGTCCTGAGTTCCAAATTCAAAATTTCCTCTCTCTGTGCTGAATTTTGTGTCTCCTTCCCCAAATGTTAAAGTGCAGGCTCGAAGCGAAGACACTAACCCCAAGCCGAAGGGCTGATGTGTTCTGAATCCAGCACATCTCTTGCATCCGGAGGGGAGAAATGGGCCTGTGTTCTTGCTCTGGCTCCCGGGGTGCCGGGCTGCTCTTCCGTGCACAGCCCTCCAGCGGGCAGAGCCCACCCCCAGAGCCAGGGCGTGCCCAGGGCAGCACTGGGATTTTCCGGGATCCGCTCGGCCTGCTTTCTCCCCTTTCCATCGCACTTGCTCTTTGAGGGTGTATGTGCAGCTTTCCCTTTGCATTATTTAAGAGATGGTTTCCAGTAAGGGAAACAGTTGAATTCTAAGTCTCCCTGTGATGCTGGCTGTAAGATTCTCTAATTTAAAAATAAAATCGCTCTTTCCTCCCTCTCTCACTTATTTGCTGAAATGCCAGTAAAGGGTATCAGTGCTTTTCCCAAACCAAAGCCATCACAGTGAAAACAGAAGGCCCTGTCTTCCGGGGTGGTCAGTTTCTGCCCGCAGCATCTCCTGGGAGAAGGCGCAAGCTCTAGGCTGGTCTGCAGTCTGGTTGTTTGCATCACAGGCAAGAGTGGCCTAGTGGTAGATGAATTGGTTCCAGGACTCCTTCCGAACAGACCATGCAGATGAGAGAGAAGCCATCTCTAACCTTGGGCACAATGTTGTGCTGCACAGGCACAGCTGAGGCTTTCTCCTGCATTCCATAAAAAGATTGGAGAGGAGCCCTTACAGCTGCTGACCCCTCTCCTGCACTGAGAGACGGTTCCATCAGGCTGTCGTACCTGCGAGAGAACCTGTCTGGCTTTCTGCAAGCTCCTTGCTCCGTTTTCTTTTCTCCTCCGACTTCTGAGAGTTCGCGGCTGCTTCTTTCTTTTCAGAAGTTAGCTAGCCTCTCCCTGACTTCCCCGTGGTTTGTAGAAGCATAGCTGCAGAGTTTGTTGCAGTCCCAAGATGCCCTTTATCTTCGCTGCTTTGGAATGCGGCCGGAAGCTAATACACGCAGCCTTTCCCTAGCGTTGCCCTCGTACAGAAAGATCTTCACTGGTGTAGTCCTCCTGCCTTCAACCGACCCCTTCCCTGGAGAGGAGAGTCTTAATCTATTGGTTGAGTGAATAACTTAGCCCTCTTTTCTTCTTTTTCTGGGAAACTCACCTCCTTCCAGAAGGCCTGGGTTTAGTAGGAAGGCCCTGTGCATGCAGGCAGCAGCCCCTAGCTTTCCAGCACTATCTACAGTTAGACAGGTATCTGCCATTTCCGGAACATAGTCTCAAGAAGCTCGTTACCGGCAGGCATAATCCACATTCTCTACAACGAACTCTCTCAGCTGTAAGGGTATTATTTTGATCCCTAGTTGCTTTTATATTGTATTTCTCATTGTGTTCAGAATTTCGTTCTGAAATAGTGGTATTGTTTATTGGAATCTTTTAAATTTCAACAAAGAGAAACATCCTCAGCCTTTGCATTTGGAGCCTTTATTTTATTTAATATGAGAAAGTCCCATGTTATTTATTTTTTCATTAATTATATTTGTTGAGTCCCAGTTTGTGCCCACTATTATGCCAGTCCTAGGAATACAAAGACAAAACTCCTTCACTGAAAAAGTGAAAGATTTATATGCTCTGAAGAGAAACCAGAGTATAAACTCTTTCACTTAGAGAGCGACAGTCCTGCCGGAAAGATGTGCCTTTCCACATGGCTTACCTCCGCATTCAGCCGACCTGTTTTCCTGCCTTTCATACACACTCTTCTGGCTTCCGTGCCAGCAGGAACAAAGTGCAAAGGAAAGTTAAACAATAAAAACAAAACAGACATGTCATGGTAGACTAGCAAGGCTGGGGATTTATACACACTCCAAATGCTTCTAGGAATCCTACATTCAAGGTTTACACTCTATAATTTTCTTCTTCCCAACTTGTAGCTGTGTTTTGCTCTCTGTTTTTACAGTAAGGCAAGAGAGATACTGGGGGTGAGCGTTCTCATTTCTGTAGTTGAGGGCTGGTGCTATAATTCTGTTTGTGTCATTTAGAGGTTTGTCTTCTGGTAGTGGGAATTACTAGTTACTCTCCCATCACTGGGACAAAATACCCAAGACTCAGCTGAAAGCAGGAGAAGGTTATTTGGTTCACTGTTTCAAAGGATTCAGTCTGTGAATTGCCAGTTACCCTCATTTAGCTTAACCCTTCATCCCAAAAAGGCAGGCTCTGGGATGAGGAAAGGTTTGCTTGGCAGCGAGCGACTTGACAGCACACCCATTTGCAGTGCTGGCTGGATCTGTTACCAGTTCTAGAGACACTACCTCCTACCCAAAACAAGGACAAATATAACCTTCAGGTAGGCTATCCTTACTCCAAAAATCCACAGTCCATAGTGTTTCAAAATCAGAAATTTTTTGAGTGCCACCGTGATACCCCAAATGGAAAATTCCACACTGTTTTTTGTGGAAAATTATTTAAAATCTTTTATATAATTACCTTCAGGCTATGTTCAGAGGATGTATATGACACAAGTGAATTTTATGTTGATACTTGAATTATATCTTCAAAATATTTCATTATTTATGGCAATAGGCCAAAATAAAAAAAAATTAAAATTTGAAACATTTCTGGTTGGAAGCATTTTGGACAAGAAATATTTCACTTGTACACTAATTTTGACTTCTTAAAGGTAAGTCAGAACATGTGGATTTCACAAGTCTTCGATGAAATGGAATATCCTTCTATTTGGCTCACTGAATATTTAATGGATCAATTTATCCCCCAACATATACATACTGAGCACTCCGAAGTATATGGTCCTCTGAAGTCCATCTTGTTACAGGTGAGGTAAATGAAATTATTAAAATATATTGTGCTAAACATGAGGGGTCATCACTCACACGTATACTCGAGGGAGAGGAGCAAACCTGGGAAAAATGAAGACCTTAGTGCCATAATTTTAGCCTGGGCTGACTCGTTAACTTTTTTGTGTCCCCTTTAAGGGATGCACATAGGGTGACACATTATTTCTGGGTACGCCTGTTGAGATATGTGCATCTCAGTCACTGAACAGAAATCTGAAATAGGGATGGTCCTCAGCTAGCCTGTGGGGCGCATAAAACAAAAAGGTGGAGGAAGAATGAATTTTCTGTCCCTTCCTTGGACTGATACCTTCACGTTCTCTTAGCGGACATCGGCAAGTCTGGTTCCCAGGCCTAAAGACTCGCATCTGTCTCTTGCTGGTTCCTGGGCCTTGGCCTTTGAACTAACTCTACCAATTTTCTCTCTTCAGCCTGTGGACACTGGAGAGACCTTTTGGCTCCCCATCCTAAGTCTCCTCATGTGTGTCTATGTAACTTATAGGTTCTGTTTCTCTGCAGAATCCTCACTATGACTTGTTTCATTTTTAACTTACTCTGCCTCACTGAAATAAGACAGATAACACAATGCCCGTACTTCTGTACTTTGCCCACCTAGGCCAGATGAGGATAATTACCCAGGTAGAGCTGAACTGCCTTTATCTACTTTGTTATACTTGTGGTCAGAGCAGCTGCCACTAAATCACAGTCCTACATCATAATCCTAACCTATGATGAAGGCCTCCTTATGGCAAAGGGAGGATTTTTATCTTTTCTTACTTGAATTACAAATTCCTGGATAGTCTAGGGTATGTTTATGTTATGCAATTTAATTAAGTTTCAGGAGACATTTGAATTACCTGGTCATGGAATTGGAATCTATTCCACCTGGCAGAAAAGTCTATGTTGGGCAAAAATGTGAAGAAGCCAAGGAGGCTTTGTGCATGTAATCTTCATGCCAGTATATTTTACATAATTCTTTGTTATACTGGGGCAATTGCTTAAAGTAAGCACGACACCACCTATTTCCTGCTTTCAGGTGCTGTCAACATGATCACTGAAAAATTACTTGAACACTTCTTTCCTAAGCCTAAATAATGTCAAGCGACTAGTATGTATTGATTTCTTTTTCTACTCTCAGATTTACCCAGTTGACTGACCTGAACCTACTAATGAGCTGTTTTGACAGAGGTAGGACCTGGCTTTAGATTCCACTGGAAGAGGCATCTAAGACAGGGAGTGCCCACAAGAAGGTGTGAGGATTCTGAAACAGGGAAGGAGAAGTGAAACAGGGAAAGAGGAGAGGTCAGTGCAGGAGAAGGTGAATGAGATGATGGCTGAGGCCTCCAGAGAGACGTGTGGTTGTCCCCAGAGTCCTGCACCTGCAGGAGGAGGGTTGGCACACTCACTCACCTGCCCCTGCCACACTGGCTGATGGTCACTCCCACAGGCATTATTCTCCTCCTTTGCTAGGCTGTGGCTCCAGTGGAATGGGCCCCTGCTGCATTGGAATAGACCTCAGGCACAGCCCAGGACAAGGCTGCTCCCAGAGGGAGGGGACTCTTGGTCCCTTGAACTTAGCAGTAGAGCTGCAACTGAACTCACAGGTGGCCCAAGAAAGGGAAGAGGGGACATCAGAGGTATCTTCTGGAGGTCCACATGGCCTTTCCTCTCTAGACATCTTTTCCATTGTTTTCCTCTTGGAGGAAAGTACCAAACTGACCCAGACATTTCAAATGAATCATCCTCACTGGCCTCACATACACACTCCTATATTCACAGAAGTGGATGTGAAGATTCAAAGAAAAGAGTTGCTGCTAAAATGAATTTCTAGAAGCATGAATAATTCAAGATGTCTTCATCAAGGGACATTTATACCACCTCATATTCTCTAAAAAAAGACCAAGAGGAAGAATAAGTAAGAGTTGATCCATGTAGAAGAGGTAGGAAGTATATTTTTATCACTTACGTGATGGGCACACAAAAGAGATTTGGAGGCATTCCTCTTGGTGACCATCCCCATCTAGGGGGCTTCCTCTATTTAGAGGACACTTTAGGGCAACAGGCTGCTTCTGACCATACTCACTTCACTTTCTTCTCACTGAGCACAATCATGGGCCTGGGCATTGGCACTGGACCTGAAGAAATGGATAACCTTACTACTAACTCCATTGTCTACTGGATCCCCTTCAGGGGAGCATTTGCTGGAGACCACATGTAAGGCTAGCTCCTCCCTGCTGTCAGAGAGGATGAATGACTTGGCTTACCTGAAGGCAAAGAGCAAAGCACTTTCTTTATGCATTCACTGGCATATAAGCTCAAGTTGCCTAAAGTTCTTGCAAATGGTTTCAAAGATTGCAGAGCCAAGAAAACAAGATTCCCAGCAAAAGATGACAATTTTGAAATGCTAAAGTCTTGGGAGGTTCCTTGATAGACTTATCCTTAGGCTGTGAGAGAGGTGGTGTGACTCAGAGCTCCGGAGAGGAAAGTGGAGGATTTCCAGACATATGTCCTCCAGAAGGCTGCTTTGCTCTTCCATCAGAAATGGTCTGTAGGGAGCAGAGGAGGAACCAGGGGGCAGGGAACCCCATGACATGATAAGTGACCCCAGAACTGATGGGTTTGAACCCAGTGTTCTCATGGACCCAGCACCAGCAACAACTCCACACAGCCCCAAGCTAAAAGATGAAGACGCTTTATCTCATCCTGTGCAAGAAGTTTGGCTGGTTTGTTTCTTCCCAGCAAACAAGACTGGAACCCTCATGTGTAGGACCCTCAGCTTGGGCAAAGTGCAGCAGCTGCCTGGTGCATGCCCAGAGCTCCATACAAAGCTCTGGAAAGATTAACGTTCTCTTGTAGATAAGTGGGTTGGACACAGGAGGTAACATAGAACATACTTTCCCAGACTGTGACTAACAATGGCCCTCACACTCAATTTATTTATATGTACAGTGAAACATTAATTGAACCCCGGTAGTGAGCAAATCTGTGACATAAAGGAGTAAATAAAAATTTAGGAAGTAGCATTTGTCATCAGAGAGCATGATTATTTCCTAGGAGACATGAGTAGTGTGAAGAGGCTCAAACCCTGAGGTC
The DNA here is from genome assembly GCA_004027595.1 of Dinomys branickii. Lineage (NCBI taxonomy): Eukaryota > Metazoa > Chordata > Mammalia > Rodentia > Dinomyidae > Dinomys > Dinomys branickii. Next base: position 17,945 of record PVLD010023930.1, on the reverse strand, counting down.
CAGCTCAGTTTGACTTAAACCAAGTCAGTGTGAGTTGGTTTCCAAACTCAACTCCACTGCTGATCAGTTCACTGAAGGTAGCAAAGTACCATCTTGAGAAACTTAACACTGTCTCCACAGTCTCCACCCCCAGCCCCCAAAAACCTTCACTCAAACTATGCGAACTCGGCTATTTTTGAGACTTCATTTATATCAAGTCTAGAGCATTTGTCTTTTCACAGTTACCTTATTTTGCTCTAGGTTTATCCATGTTGACACATAACAGCATTTCCTTCTCCTTCGTTGATGCAAAGTAACCCATTGTACGTATGTAAAATATTTTTTCTATCTTTTCATTTTATAATGGGCATTTAAGTGTTTTTCATATTTTGGATGCTGGGAATAGTCCTGCAATAATTTTGGGAATGTGAGGTTGTTGCGAAGGCAAGTAAAATTATGTATATGAGGTACATAGCAGTGGGATATGGCACTCAGCAGGTATTACATACAACTAATTAAGTATGAACTCATGATCATCATAGAATTCCGACCTAGCTGGCATGCTCACATGCTCTTCTGGCCCGACTGGGGGGGAGGGAAGCTGTATATAGCGGTGCTATGCAGACAGTCAGGGAAGGCATCTGCAGAAGGCTTTGAGCTGTTGATGTGACTCATAAAATGTGAGAAAGAAATCAGTGGAGGATACAAGGGGGAGAGAAGCCTTCCAGGAGGAAGAGGTTACATTATAAATGTCACGATAGGGAAGTGGCGTCATTTTGAGTAGAAGTTAATGTTACTGGGGTTCCTAGGGAACCTCATGGATGTTATCATGTAACAATCTTTTTCTTTGAGAATGAATGGATAAGCGCTGTCCTAAAGTGAGCTGGATGCTACCAGATAACCTTTGAATTTCATTATTTCTTCTTTTTCATCCACTAGGATTCTGTTTTAGTAAGAGATATGGACCTGTTAAAACCCTTCACTTGCATGATTCTTTGCCCCAGGGTGGCTCATGAGCCTGTTTTCACCAATGAACACAAGAAAACTTCTAGTGAGGGTGGGAAGGCTTCAGAACATGCAGTTATAGTCCTGAAAAAGGACACTTTTATCTGGCAAGTAGATTTTTCCCTTGCTCCTTCCTAAATGTCCCTGCCACTGCCTCAAACACAATGTCAGGAGGCACAGCCATCTTGAGTAATAAGGACCCAAGCTATATACTGTGAACAGTGGTACAAGACACTAGGGTGAACCCAGATGTTTGATAAGGTCCTGGAAGAGCAGTACAGGCACTTGACTGTCTACTTCCTGTTTTTAATAGGAGGGAACAAACCAAGTAGCAAACCAACCAACCAACCAACCAACCAACCAACCAACCAACCCACCAACCCACAAAATGAGGTCCTGTGTGTTTAAGCAGTTATCATCAACTCTCTGTCCCACCCCACTGATTTTAGCTGTTTTAACCATTTTAACTGCTCATATCAGCTGCACACAGCATGGCTGCTGTTTCTTTTCTTATAAGAAATACTTATAGGAAAACAATGTGTAACATATTGTTTCCCTATGTGAGAGATCTTCAGTCAGGCACTTTTCAGTGTGTCTCCTTTTTTAATGAGTTTCTTTGACGGTCAAATACAGATGGTACTCAACTTACAATGCTTTGACTTAGGGTTTTTCAGCTTGATGGCACACAAGTAGTATGCATCCAGTAGAAAATGTGCTTCAAGTTTTAGTGCCTGATCATTTTAGAGTTGTAGTATGAACTCCCTTGAGCTGCTAGGAACCAGCAAGGAGCCACAGCTCCAATGGGCTTAAAGTTAAAGGGATGCTGTGATAAAGTTTTACCACAGGAGGTGAAATCAAAATTCTGTTTATTCTTGCCCCAAGGAAAGTTTTGAAAAGCACTAAAAAAGTACCCTGCCATTTGCTGAAGGGTGAGCCCCAGCCTTCCTAGAGCACCTGGGCTGTAAGCTGCATACAGCACCTCCATGTGTGTGGTCTGTCAGTCCTCCAGCTCCTAGCAGTGGAAGTGAGAGAGGATTCTCCACCTTCTTATCCATGGGATGGATTCGATTCAAGAACAATCACCTTGTGCTTGGAATTACCTATGACAGAGAACAGAGGGCCCCTGAAACTTTTGATAGGTCTCAGTTTCCTGGCAGTGTTAAAGTTCATTCAAATCAATGAAAAAAAATCAAAATAAGAGAGCAGAGGGTCCAGCAGAGGCCTAAATTACTATGTTATCAAGAGGGCCCCTGCCCCATAAAAGCAATTGTCCCTTACTCTGTAGGCTGGATCAGCTGTTAGAGACTTTCCTCAGAGCAGAGATTTGCTAATGTCATTAGTATGGGACTTGCCAAGCCTTGAGCGCTTATTGCGTTGTAGATGCTTTGCTACTTACACTGTATGGGTTGTCTCAGATGAGCCCCATTGAGCCTTATAACATGGCACTGCTGTTAGCTTCCCTTTAACATGTGAGGACTGTACAGGTTAGAGAGGTTACCTAACTGCCTAACTCTGTCATTCTAACTGCCCAGGCACAGTTTACTTTGGATAATCCTGTATCTTGACATCCAGGCCGATTGCATGCTGAGAACACCTCAATTGGTAGTTCAGAGCTACTAGTGAATTTTAAAGCTTTGCTAGGCACATTTCAAAATGTTAACCAAAGCGTCACTCACTGCAAAATGCTCTTTTGTACAAAGATCCTGATAATAGTCAGCTAGGATTTGTAACTGGGTTGCAGATACAAGAGTCTTTTCAGATTCTCCTTGAGGCCTTCTTCCATTCCTTCATTAGTCCTCATGGAGCCCCTAACATGAGAAATTCTAACATGAGGAGGGGAAACAGGGGAAGGGGCCAGGGTACTGTGGTAGAAGTACAGAAGGCACAAAGGTACAGGATGGTAAAGGGGTTGGCAATTAAAGGAGGGTGAGGGGAGCCTAGAGCACTCCTGGATGGATGCAGACCCAAGGCCATCTCCACAAACTCCTCTCGTAGATGGTTTCACTTCCGTCTTGGCCAGATCGGGTCATTTCAGCCTTCTGAATAATAGATGTAATCATCTACTTTTCAAGATCCTAACGGTGTCTTTCCAGAAGCCATCTAGTTGCTCAGGAAGTGCAATGACATCTGCGCAAAATACTGAGTAATACCTCACTGTATTAAAAATATACACTCTGACCAGTATACTTGGGAATGATTGGTTGATGAAATGTGCATCATTAATAATTTCTACGGAGTAACTAATAGGAAATCACGTATGCATTAATTATCTTTTTTGGGGCGGGTGTACTGGGAACTGAACTAAGGACCTTGCCGCGCAGGCAACTGCCACTCAGCCGCATCTCCAACCCAATTTTTATTGTCACTTTTCTCATCAGTGGGCAAAAATCTGACACCCACAACAATGAGGAAGGGCAGACCTTGGCAGCTTGTAGAGGTTTCAGCCCATTGTCCACAGCATCGTAGGGGGCACAGAGGAGGTGAGCTGCTCATGACCTGATGGCCAGGAAGCAGAGACAGAGCCAAGGGAGGAGACCAGGAGGGAGACAAACCCTTCCAGAGCACAGTCCCAGTGATTGCCCTCTTCTGAGCAGACCCCAGCTCCTACAAGCAAGTCAGCTATAAGCTGCTGTAATTAATTCTGTGCTCCAGCCACCTGCCCAAGTCTTTGCCTATAAGGGTGTGAGGTTCATGGGAGACACCTAGATATGAACCCTAAGATTTTCAAAATTTTTATGCAATCTCTGAGTGCCATGCTGCCTGCTGCAATGCTGTGGCATAGCCACTTCTGAGACAAAGGCCTGATGGGAAGAGGACCAGTTAATGGGGGAGACTGCACAGCCAGATAATTGTGGTGCTTATTTCATGTGCTCCAGGGTAGATATCTGTGGAGTTCTGTGCCTCAGAATCAAGAAATTCATTCAGAAAAGGTGACACTTGCAACAGGCATGAGACTTCCCATGGCTGCAGACAGAGCACTTGTGGGTATTTTGGGTGTGGGCTTATCAAATGCCGGGTCTGCAGTGCAGGCCGAGAAAGCAAGGTGTGCAGCAGGCAGCCGGGGGGTGCAGTTAGAACACACAGCCCTGGGCCGTGCAGGAGCCAAGGCTGGAAGGGCAAGTTCAGAATTTATTTTGAACAACTTCAAACTCCTTTTCACCTCTGCTCCTTTCCCACAACTGCCTAAATCTTTAATGACCAAGACATTGCTGCTTTTATAATTTCAGGAAACTAAATGAAGGCCATTTATCATGGCCAATCCACCACTGACGGCCCTCCCTGAAATTATTTGTTTTTAATATCTCTGTCCTTCTCTCTTAGTAGCACTTTACAGGAATAGCTGACACCCTGACCAAAAAACATGTCGGCAGACCCGACTTCACAGAAGGTCTCGCCCTGAGAAGGAACTGTTCTACTGTGAGGAGGCCTAGAATCTTGAACACCAGTAATTTTAAAAATGTGCAACAATTGTTTTCCTGAATATTTGTCATGCTTTTCCTTCTTCCAGTTGGTCTCAGATCCTACCAGCTTTGAACATTTTAGTCTTGACTCTTTGTTGAGTCAGGTGAGTACAGAGGAAAATCATTGCAGGCTTTTTTTAGAATGGAAAATTTTATTTTATTCGTCCTGATGTAGCTGAAAAAAATAAGAGATCTGAATGGATTCACATAAAATTTTTTTAAAGAAATTCACTTTAGAGTTCACATGCGATGTGAATATCTGTAGGTTAAGAAGGGCTTATTTTTTAAAGAGATGATAGGAAAACCTGGAAAATAGGCTTTGGAGAGACCATCTTTTATTTTGGCTATGCTGTTTCCCAAAGGAGATATCCTCTCTCTCTCCCTCTCCCTCTCTCCCTCTCCCTCTCCCTCTCCCTCTCTCTCTCTCTCCCTCTCTCTCTCTCTCTCTCTCTCTCTCTCTCTCTCTCTCTCTCTCTCACACACACACACACACACACTCACACACACATCTCCATCCCCGTCTTCCTTTCTTTTTTTCTTCCATTTTCTTTCATTCTATCCTTTTCCTAGTAACGTCCAGGCGCACATCTGCTCATATACACATGCGCGGAATTGTAGTTCGGGAAAAACTCGTTGAAATAATATGCTTGTAATTTGGTATCCTCCACAAGAGGAAGCTTTCTGAATAACAGGAAGTCCCATTCTTTACACTCGTTTACCTTTCTCCAGAGTTTAAGTGCTTTTAGTGAGAAATTTTATAAATTGTTTGGCACGCTTCTGCCGTCTTAGGCGAAGTGTGATAGACACACTTTAACCTTGCTGTTTCTACTACTAAAAGGTGGTTATTTGGGGGATGCACTCGTAAGTACTCTGGTCTGTTTTTCTTATTTTTCCCACTTCACTCTCTGCGATAGTCTTTGGGATTCTCCAAATCTCTATCCAACCTTCCTTCAAGAGTGTAACCAAAACAAATCTCAGCCTCAACTGCTGTTTGCTGCCCCCTGCTGGCAGCCGATGACAGAACCTTCTGCTTTTGCTTGGGGGTGGGATGGGGGTGGTGCCCTCCCTCTTAAATCCTTTGCTAGTTCCCTAAATCCCTCATATCCAACTTTTGTAGCACTTCTCTCTACAAAAGAAAAAACCAGACTTTGGGAAGCTCTTGAAGACAGCTAGTGATAGCATGGGTGAAGGGTGACAAAGTGCATGTGAACGTGCTGACCCCAGAGCTCCTCTCTCCTTCTAGGTAGGAATTTCTGGCTTGGAGTAGCACAAGGCTGCAGATGCTGGTGCCCTGGGCTGGCACGGGCTCCAGCCTCTGCTTGTGTCTGGGTGACCCCTCTCCTTTGTGCAGTCATAACCCCTGAGCTGAATCAATCTCAGCCCCTCAAGAGCAAAGATGTTTCATTTCTTTGAACTTTTGTGTTTCTCTCTAACATGTAAGCCAGTGTGTGTCATACCTTATTAAAACTTGATTGACTAGTAGGAACCCCAAGGTCGATGTTCGATAAGCTAATCATTGTCTTCCTTTCTTTCACCTGTTTAACGAACTGGTTGAAGGAGATCTCACAGGTCCAAGGAGACCTCACAGGTCCTAGGATGCTTCAGCCTTTGCTGTATGAAGCATAACTTTCTCAGACCTTATCAGGTAAGCAGGGCTGGTTCTGCCAATGCTCAGTGACCGCAGGGTTAAGTGATGTTTTTCAAAGTGATTTTAAAAAATCCTTTTAACCTATTTGGTGTTTTATCACTTCTATCGACTATCACTACCTACTACCTTAGTATCTTGTGGGCTGCCAACTCTCCCTTCCTCAGTGATAGTCAACCTTCTCCATCTTTTATTTACTGAGGCCAACCTCCCTGCCTGAGAAATCAATAAGATGCTCATTTTATGTAGTACTGTACTAAACAAAAACGTTTAAAATCTTCATACCCCGTTGCATTTTACGATAATCTGAAGTTCACATCATTCCATCAAGTGACAGGAAGCAGCCAGCTCCCAGGCCTCTGTCACATTCTGCTGTACTTCAGATAGAAGACTGCAAACACTGTCATCTCAAGACAGGGGCCAGGGTATTATTAAATAACACTTAGAGGGCCCCCTCATGTGTCTATGTGGAGTGTAATCTGGCTTCCTGCGCTGGCTGATTTGGGAATGGATCAGTGTGTGAATAAGAGAATAAATGGTTAATGAAAATTTCCCCTTATCACGAGCAACCTACTCATGGAGATTTTGAGGAATAAAAGACAGAGGTCCCCAGTCTCAGGAAGATGTGACATAGGTATCATAGACCATTGGTCGTTAGCAGCCAAGTTCACACTCCAGAGATTTAACACCTTGATTTCAGAGGCTATCATGTTTTTTTTCAGTCAAGAATCTTCAGGGACAGCTGTGTCCAAAAGTTTGACAGAGAGCTCTACCAGAGTTAAAAGAGATGGGTCTACTGTTTTATTTATTTTCCATAGACAGGTTTTACCTGTTCTCTGAAATTGCTTGACCCACTGTCTCTTCTTTGTAGATGGTAGGTCTGTTCAGTGGTTATGGGTAATTTTCTCCAATCAGCTGAATTAGACGCCCTTGTGCACATTACCTCTCCAAGACATAGGACTTGGAGCTCCCAAAATTGGAACCAGAGGTGAAGTTAGAGCTTGGACTGAAGTCCAGATGAACCTGGCTCTGAACTGCGCACTACCGACTCTTGGCCAGGCCTCTGAAACTCTCTAAGCCTTGATTTTTCATCTGTAAATAGAAGGTAGGGAAGGGAAGGAATTTGGCAGATGTAAACATGCTTGTCTAGAGAAGAGAGGAAGTGTGTTTACTGAGAGGGCAGATGAGAAGCCAGCATCTGAGAAAGGTGACAAAGGTCTAAGCTAATATATTCACATAATGGTCTGACAAAGTGGTAGGTTTTTAAAATAGAAACTGGCCTCAAAAAACCCAGGTAAATGGTTCAGTCAGTGAGAAAATGCATAGTCTTGGTGTTCTTGTTGAAAGTCATAGGAAAATCTTCTGAAAGTTTGGAGGGATTGCCCATCTGTGATTTTAACACCGTCCACCATGTGTGCTTCTTAGTGAGAGCTGCTGGATGAGGGAAAGTACCTCATCCGTCCTAGCCTTGTCCCCCTTGAAGTACTAGGGAAACTTGGAGGCTGAGGGATTACCAATCTTTAGTGAAAATTATGCCAGACGCGATACTCAAGCATGAGTATAGCCTGTGTGACTTGATTTTATGGGATGCTTGGGAGGTTAGACTTTTGAGTCAGAGGGTTCTGACTTAGAGTTCTAGATTTCTTACTTATTAGCTGTGTTGTTGATTGACTGACTACCCCGAGTTTCTGCTTTATTTTCTGTAAAGTGAAGATAATAATTTCAGCTAAAACCGGTCACAGAGGTTATTGGTAATGGGTTTAAAATGATTAGCATCCCACCTACCATGTGATAACGTATAAACAATAAGATTTAGCTATTTATTATTTTTATTATTCTTGCTAGTACAGTCACAGCTGGTCCACCCTTATCATTTAACAGCTGCCAGGCTTTGTTTAAGAGTTGAGTGATACAAAATAATCTAGCTCAGTGAAAGACCATGAAGCAGGTCAGCAAAAGGCCTGGATATGGAGGACTGGACTTGTTAACATGGCCTACCTGTGGACAGGGACTTGGCAGAGCCAGCTTTACCCTTTAAGGCTGCCCTTTTGCCTTCTTACAAAGATAACAGAGGGGAGACCGAATGGAAGACCCGCCTTTCCTGGTGGTGCACAGCGCTGAGTCTCTGCTGAATCACGACCATCAGTCTCCTCTACCCGTCCTCCACCTAGATACTCTGGGAAGAACGCTGGGCTGGTATGCCAGCTGCCCTGTGCATTCCTGCTCCTGTACCAGTGTTCTGATGGTATCATTCCGTGGAAATGCTACGGTTGTAAGGAGATTTCACTTGCAGAACTGTTATTCTAATCAACTATGAATTACGTAAACTTTTGAAGGCTCACCCAGAAGCCACCATTGATACTTTCCAACTACAGCTTGCTCAGATTTCCCATCATGCTCTGCAAAACCCTACCATGTAATTGATGGTTTCTATGCAAACAACTGGTTAATTTCCAACAACTGTCATGGAAACAGTTCTGGACCACAGCTTGCTGAATGTCTTCCTGTCAGTGTAGGTGCCACGAAAAGCCATGCACACAGAACACACTTTCTGGGGACAACAGTCCTACGTTGATTCTGCCCACTCAAGAGATTTTTGACCTTGGACTACTGCCGTACTCTGCTTAGGCTCATGTTACATCTGTATATCGTAGGGGTTGGACTAGGTGCTCTTACAAGGCCCTTCTAGCTTCTAAGGCCTCTGACCCCACAGATGCATATGTCAGACGGCTCTGGGAACAGCACTGTCTTGCTCTGTCACAGCCTCTCCCCCCACCTCCCTGTGGTATTTTGGCACAGGATGAGTCAGCCGGCCGGCTGTGGCACACATCCGGAAATGGCCTGCCATCCTCATTCTTGGCACCAAGAGGGAGGAGTGTGACTTTTCACATCCCCTCTATTGATTAATAGCATCTACTACCAAGAATTATGATTACACTAGTCTCAGCGAGCCACCTCTTTGAATACAAATCCTATGCATTGCTGCGACCTCATCTGAGTTTGACCTCAGAAAGGCTTTGGGAACACTTCAGAAAACATCCCTCTCTACCACTGAAAGGTTCACAACTATTGTTTTCCCCTTCTGACTCATCTTTGAATCAGTAAATTAAATATGTATAACTTGTGAAGATTTCATTTTTATTAAAGCACAGTGCTTTGCTGAGCAAAGTCAAGATTTAGAAGTATTCAGCCTTCCTCTTTCTCTCCTCTCCAAGGTTTCATTGCTTTGGTTGACAGGAGGGTTTTCAGAGAGCAGCTCCTTCTTTTCTCTGTGGTCTGGCTCTTTTCTGGAACAAGGAGAAGCCCAGGGTGCTGAGCAGCATCTCCTCTCCTCAGGTACAGTCAAGACTTGGGGACCCTGAGGCTGTTTCTCAAGTAAGTGTTGGTTTGGCTCTTGTGATTTCTGGGAAATGGTGTTTTCCTAGTTTTCTTTTTCTCGGTATCTTGTGTGGGATATGCTCTAGAAACCCTTCCCTGATGGCCCTCTTATCTGTAAAGTTCTTATCTTTCTCCTCCTCTCCAGCATGCTTTACCAAATCCTTCATCCCCCACCCAGGTATGATGTATTTCATCACCTAAATAAAGCCTTTCTGCATACATTCTGATCTCCTGACATGATGTGCATACAACTCAACTTCTTATCTTTTTAATGATTCCATTGGGTAATGTAATATGTCAGATTTGTTTGTAGATTCTTTCCAGTGTGCTACTCTTGGCACCAGATTGGAGGTTTCCTGAGGGCAAGGGATGATACGCTTTTAAGCTAATGAACACATTTATTGATGATTATGGAGCACATAATTTATTTTTATCTTTCTGTACTGTGCATAGCACAACATGTAGGTGTTAATAAACAACTCAGCTGTTTATATAGACGTAATACTTGAGATGTAAAGGTCTGATAATTTAGATTGAATTTTTAACTTTCTGAATGTATTTTTGTCCAAATATGCATTAAATGCCAACTAAATTCCAGCACCTTAGTAGGTACTAAGTAGACCAAGAAAATTATCAAGGTCCCTGTCTGCAGTGAATAGTTACTCTCTCTTTGAGCACGTTATTTAACTTTGAGAGCTCTTTCCCTACTAATAAATCTGTCTTGGAAGACAAAAAGTTTTGAAATTGAGAGATTCTGAAATACTCTTTGCTTTACTTCACATACGGAGAGGATTTCCCTTATGAAAAGCAATCTTTTCTTCATGATGGGAGCCATTCTTCTCTTCAGGAAGTTAAGGACATACTGCACAGCAACTGTGTACACCTACAAGAAATGGTGGTGAACATGAATTAGAGCAGGGACGATCTCAGATCTTCTCCTTCATTCTTATTTCCAGGAGGCAACTTAATAACTGATTTTTGGTTTCTCTTTCATTTTGAATTTCCCTTTTCCTCTTCAAATTGTTGATGCCACCATAATCTAAATCCTTGTCAACTTAATACTTTCATTTACTCAACAAATATTTACTGAGTTCTTCATCTAATCACTGCCATAGACACTAGAATATTGCAGCTAACTAAATAAAATTAAATAAAACAAAAACCGTGATTTGATCTTCCCCTCAAGAAACTCTCTAATGTGAAGTCAGAAAATAAACTAAATAACTGAGAAAAAAAAAGTATTTTATGTAGATGAAGAGTCACAGAGAAGGATAAGACCTGCAAGTTGGCTAAAGAGTCTCAGGGGTGAGCGCCACCATTTTGGGTGGATAAGAAAGGAAGACAATCTTTGCGTAAAGACTTGAGGCACTAGGGGAACAGGTGCTGTGGAGGTCTGGCAGAGGAACATTTTAAGGAGAGCAAGCAATAAGGGGAACGAGTCTTGGGTGAGAATGAATAAGATAGAGAGCAGCTGAGACACAGGGCAGGGCCGGGAGGAGCCTGCAGCCAGGACTTTGGCTTCTGGTCCAAATGCGATGAACACTGCTGGAGTGTTTTGAGGGGAGAGAAAACACTACTTAGCGTATTTTAACAGAAGTTTTCTGATTACCCATCATACTCTAAAAGAACAAGTAACAAAGGAAACTTGTTGCTAGGAGGCTACAACAGCCTCCCAGGTAAGAGAATGTGGTGGTTGGGGTCACAACCACTCATGTTGGGAGAAGTGTCAGATTCTGCTTATATTTTGAAGACAGAGCCAAGTGGATTTTCTAGTTAATTGGATTTGGTGTGAGAAAATAAGTATGCTCAAGGATAACTATACATTTTTTGGCCTAAGCCTGGAAAACTGGGCTTGCCTCTGTGTGTGACCCACGTGTTTGAGGCCCTTGGATTTGAGATGTATATCAGGAATATTATGAAAGCTGCCACTCGTAGATATGGAGTCTGAGGGTAGGTTGTAGCTGGGAGACAGAAGTTCGGAAATCTCAGTGTACTGATGGTAAAACTGGGAATGGATGACACATTTAAGAGTGTGAAAGTAGATGGAAGAATGAGAAAATGTAATGGCTGAGCATCAGACACCCTGAGGCTGAGACCCAGAGAGAGGAGAGGAAGAGGCCTCCCAGGGCCACTTTGGAGTGGGAGGAAAACCAGACCCAAGGGCTGCATAAGACACCTGATGAAGGCATAGCAAGACAGACACTGGCTTTGTCACATACTGTGGAGACATACGAGGATTACGGACACCTTCCTTGAGCAGAATCCTTGTATTTCCATGCAATTTTCTCAATGTCATTAGGTTAAGCTTCTTGAAATATTACTTTTCAGAGTAGAAATGATTCTCATTGGCTTGCGCTGTCACATGCTGAAACTCAAAATGCCCACGTTTGCCCCTGAAGGTCGTAACCCACATCTGCAGCCACTGCTCCAGGACTAGTGGGCTGGTGGCTTGGAGTCCCTGGTCACCCATTCTCCTCACCAGTGGGCTTCCTACATATGCTGTCTTCTGCCCTGTACGTGACCCTCCCATGCTGCCTCAGCACCCCAGCCCCTTCCTTTCTTTACCCAGCTGAGCACTGTCACCAAGGCAGTCCTTGAGGTACCATACAGTCCTGTGATTTTTCACCAGTCACCAGACCAGATTCCCTTCTTCTCTCAGAGATTCTGAGATATAAGAGTAGGAACCATGTTTTAAATCCCATCGCTTCTATAGCTTCCTGAAGAATTAGGTCTTCAGGATGCAACATTGAAGAAGTCTTCCCAGAATGCTTAGGATCATTAGAAATTGGAGTGGAAATGTGACCTTGGCCTTAATTATCTGGCTGGTCTCTTTGTTTGTTCTTCTTTATCCTCTTTACTTCACATCAGTGGAATTCTTTCTCCTCTGATGGAAATTTCAGTTTTTAAAATAGATAAATGTGGAACTTCTGGGGCAAAGGGTGGGGATAGGGATCCTGCACTTTGCCACCCTTCCATCTTTCTCTTTCTAACATTTCCTGCCCTATGGCAGCAGCAGAGGCACTTCCACAGAGCCAGTTATACAGAAGAAGAATTTACCATGGGAGGGGAAGTTATATATGCAAAAAAGAGTAAAACAGGGGTTAATTTCCAAATATTACACCTTTTGGCATCAAGATATAAGCAAATGGATCGATTAGGCAATGACTAAGGGAAAGAAGGGAAGCAGAAGGTAGGTGACAAGAGCCGCGGCCGCGGCTCACCTTCACCATCTCCACAAGGAGAAGAAAGCACAACCCCCACTGTACCCACGAGGCCGGGGAAGGTGGGGCCTGCACAGTGCCTCAAGGCTAGGAATGGAAGGTGGGATTCCAGCAAGGTTGTGAGTGACCAGTGTGGCTTCTTCCTGCTGCAGGAGGACCCATCTGGAATAGAAACAGAATGAATGGGAACAGGGAAATGTGTTCAGAGGCTTGCTTTCAGTTTATGTGACAAGAACTCTGACAGCTCTTTCCTCTTCTTGTCCGCCCCTCCCACCTTCCCTCCATTCCCCCTTTCTCTCTGTCTGTCTCTCCTCCCCTTCCCTCTCCTCTCCTCTCTTTTCTCTTCCTCCCTTACTTCCCCTCCTCTATCTCTTCATTTTTCCTCCTCCTCCTTCCTTTTCCTCCGCCTCCTTCTGCTACTCCCCCTCCCTCCCTTTCTCTCCCCCCCCTCTCTCTCACTCTCTCTCATTACAAAGTCAGTACAAGAGGACTCTAGCAACACTTAGTACACAGCTATGAATTAACCCTTCAGGAGGTATTTGCATAGCAGGATTGATTTCCATTGAAAGCAGATTTGAAAGCAAATGTTATAAACTTCAAGCAAAATGGGAGGGGGAACCAGAGAGCATCCATTAGTCTCGTCATTAATTTTCCTCAGCTAGCAGAACTGTATCAATCCCTATGTGATATGGGAGAAATTTCCAACTAGTGTCACTTAGTAGTGTTGAATGGAATCAGGCTGCAAATGTTGCTTTGGAAGGTCTTTGCAGAACATTTTGTGACTCCTACATTTCTTTGTAGCCCAGTTCAGAAATGCGGCAGGCTATTAAAAATTAAGTGAAATGCCTTCTTGAATGGAATTCAAAATATATCCTTTTGGGGAGCAGCTTAACTGCTAATTATAAGAATTTGTAGACTCTAAATTCTCTGTATTACAGAAACTGAGTATATTTTTTATATGTGGGATGCTTTTCACTTTCATAACTTTCTTTTACATGTCATGTCTCACTTAATTGTCTTAACAGTCTTGAAATGCAGTGATAGTGCCCCAACTTTAAATATGAGCAATTTAATCACAGAATTTATTCAATGTGAAACATGAACATGCATATATTGGGGAACTAATTTTGTTATTATACCACTACATTATATATTATAATCCAGGAGCATAATTTTTTCTTTTTGCATAGACATTCCCCAGGCCTTAAAAACTTAGTATTTTTTTCACATCTATGATTGAACCAGTAGCATCCTTAAATGGTGTTTTGGATTACATGGCAACGTGTGGTGGACAGAGAACATTTAGTTATAGTACCCTGCTTAGTCCTGCCATCAGTTCTGTGGAGCTGGTGGTCAGGGATCCTCGTGTGGATTGCAGAGATGAGCTGGAAAAAGTTGTGTGGTCACCGAGTATAAGAGAAGAGACGTAAATTTGGTTTTAGATGTCACGCCTGGAGAGCCTCTTTGTAAATTATTTGGCAGGTGGTAACTGCTTGATTCCAGCTGTTTTGCTATTACTTTTATTCTCATTTGCTACACCATACTGATTTGTAAGTATCCTTTGTGTCCAACTTGGCTGATGTCTGCAAACCTGCTTCATGAGCCCATTCTTTAATCGTCGCAATAAGCCCCTTGGCTGCAAACAGTTAAACAAAAGTCTGGCTCTCGGGTGGAATCCGAGTGGGCCAGATATCAAATGGTCAGTCTGGAAAATTTGTGAGCAGAAATTGATCTAATTTTCTAGATATCATCTTAAGCCTCCTAATCAACAAAGTCTTTAGGTTTTATTAAATTTCTCAAGCCTGGAGGGGTGGGGCACTGATGCAACAGTGAACACTAGTAACCATTGAGTATTTGGGGTGCTACAAACAGAAATTGCCATGATGGATTGAGATTCTCAGATAACCATTGAACTGAGCATTTGAGATATCACTCGGGATTGTACTTGTAGGACACAATAGCAGTTGTCTTTTTGACCCAGGACTTCTTAAACTTAAATAGAAGCTCTATTAATGATTACTTATTGTCTGTTTGTTGTGTGCTGACCACTGTGGTAGATACATTATACCTGGGGGGACTGTAGGACATGTGTGTCTGAGAGGGTTCCCATCACTCTGCCAGTCCTTGTGTAAACACTGTGTCTGCTTTCACTCTTAGATGTGTCTCAGAAAAAAATCACTGGCTAGATGAATGCACACTTGATAAAGACATTGAGCAAAATATTAATAATAGATCCTAATGGGCAAATATGTATGTTGGTAGATAAAAGTTCCTTCAACATCCCCAGAATTCCTACTGTTGGAAGTGTGTGATTCCTCCCTGCACCCTCCGTGTTTGGTTTACCACAGCAGCCACAGTAAATATCTTTTCTTGTAACAGCTATTTAAGTCCCACAGAATTAATGTTTCCCAGAATATATTTTAAGGGACATTGTCACAGAACAGAGCAGAAGAGAAAAGAATTCACATTTATTTATTTGTTTTTCATTTTCTTTCTATTAATACCTAACGTTTATCAATTAACTTTCTAACAAACAATTCAAATATCTTTATTTATTCCTCACATGCCATTATGAACAGATATTAAGTGTGATAAAAGTATAGTGAAATTCTAAAATATTTATTAGAGTAAAAGATACATTGCTATTGATTCTCCTCAAAATCCTCCCCCTCCTTTTGAACAAACAAATCCCATCATCCTTGCCACTTTCGGAAGCAGTTATGGATTTCTCATCACGTATGGAGCCCTTCTTAAGAAAGGACACTGAAACGTTATTACTCCTATTTCTTCTTTTTTAGGAAAGCTAGATCCATATATTTGCAGGATTTCCACTTTTCTCCGGAGACCACCCTGTTACCTGAGTTTCCTTCTCTAAAATAGACATAATAAAGACAGACCTAGTTACTGCAGGGGTGGGGGGGGAGTGTAGAAAGCAAGTGGAACGTGCTCCCCTATATTAAGACTTATCCAGATATCAATTTATTTCCTCCAATTTTGGTAATGTGCTGAGTGCCAGGCATTGTTCTCTGTGCTGTGAATAAAGTGGAAAAATACTCTTGAAGGATATGTTTTGGTCAGAGGATCAGAGAGCACATTAATAAACAAATATTTTAGCATACATCAGGTAATAGAATCATCAGGATTGCCAATGTTGGGTGAGGTTGTGGTGCAGCAGACTTCACAATATCAGTGAGTCCACTAAAAAAATGTATTGATAATTTATGCTATATTTTCAAAGCAAGTTAGCAGGGAGGACCTGAGGTTCAGTAACGAGGGAATTCAGACAGGGGTTTCTTCCTTACCCATGCTCCATGATCTTCAAGAGAAACATGCTACCACTGGCTTTTAAAGCCAGAAGACCAAAACCACATTTCATTGGCAAAAAGCAAGTCTTATGTCTGTGTGATACGCAGGGAACGATGCATAGCACTGCCGTGTGAGAGGAGCATAGAATAATCCCAAGAGTGTTCACACTGTGACTAAGGCCTGGCCCCGAGAGGATGCAGGCTAACAGGGAGCACTGGGAGACAGAGCTTCTCTGTAGGGCAGCCAAGGAGACCATCAGCGAAATTTCAGTAGACTTAATGGAAAGAGAAGAGTAGGCCTTGTAGCTGTTATTTGAGGAAAGAGCTTTCTAGTCCAAGGAGACGCCCAAGACCCCAGTGCAGGGTGTGTCTGACATACTTGAAAAATGGTGAGTAGGTCTGGGAGGCTGAAATGAAGGAAAGGAGAGAAAGTAAGGGAGAGAAGGTCAAAGAGAGCAAGGGCCAAGTAGGTTAAAACTCGAAGGTCATCGTGAAGACCTAGGTTTGGTGCCAAGACTGGTAGGCTCTGGGCACCTTGAAAGGAGAGATGCCATCTGATTCATTGAAGGGTCTCTGGCTGCTGTGAGTTACGAGTGCTGGTGCTGGCTTCAGCCACAGTGGTAGAAGCGGAGGCAGCCGGAGAGGACAAGCGTAGAGGAGGCTTTGGAAAGTGGAGACGAGGGCTGACCCACAGACCAGACAGTGGAACAGAGGGAAAGGGGTCAAGGCAAGTCTGAGGTTCACCCTGTGCAGCTGTAAGAAGGAGCTCGTAGTTGAAGAGATGGGAATTTTGGGATGAGCGCTTATGAAATGTTACCATAAGTACTATGATTATTTAATCTTTATAGCAGCTCTGTAAGAACATCTTACCAGCCTTGTTTAAAAAAATACAGAGTCGATAGTTAGGTTAAGTGTCTTATACGTGGACAAGGTTCTGGAGCATTTGGTCCCTGTCTCCAGGAGAGAGAAGCTACTGGGAAAATGGAAAGCCCCTCATTTCTATTCTGGTTTGGGAACTTACATAGAATTTGATATATTTTTAAGTTTTACAGTGAGTAGGCTAAATTGCTCTAGCAATCAGTAAAATTCTCAATGTGCAGTTTTTAAAGGGGTTGTGTAAAACCACTGAAGAGTTTGAAGGTCTTATTAAATTATCAGTATAGAATTATCCTGGGTACCACCGCTGTACACCAGATTTAAAAGTTGCAGTTAAACCTGGCCCAGGGCCAGCTGCATAGCAGGTAAGATAAAATGTTCTAGAATGAGCAGGAGATTGCTTTTGTTGCATGTTGCAATGTTGCTTGCCAATACTAAAGTAACACAACAGAGGCATCAGTAGATGCTGAGATGTTATATAGATAGTTATATATGTTATATTATATATTAATGTGTGTACCAGATAGAAATAAACACACAAATGTATGAAACAATGAAATACAGCAATGCAGTTAATATAACATCTATTTATATTATGAATATATATTTTATACTTACTCATGTAGAAATGAAAACATATACATGAATATATTTTATATGTCATACATAATTATTTTATTATAGTATGTGTTCTAATTGTACACATTATATTAGTACATGGTATAGTGCTTATGTAATAAATATAATGTATTATAATGTGTAACTTCATGGTTAGTTTCAATATTGACATCAAGGGGAAATTTTCTTCAGTTCTCATTCAATTTAGTTTGTGAGCAGAATCATGGAAAGAATTAGTTTGTGAACTGAGGTACTACTGTATGCTATAGAATGTTATATCAATAACCTCATTTATATACAACATATACACAAAAAACAATATATACAAATTATTCAGACTTTATATTCATTTATATATTATAATGAGTAGGTATTTATATACATATGCTAATATACAACATTCATGGTATATAAATAAATAACACTTGTATTTATTTATTTTATTTTTTTTTTTTTT
>PVLD010023929.1:0-26462 GCA_004027595.1 Dinomys branickii | reverse complement strand
TTTTTTTTTTTTTTTTTTTTGCGGTACTGGGGATTGAACTCAGGATCCTGCGCTTGCTAGGCAAGCGCTTTTTCCACTGAGCTATATCCCCAGACCCTATTTTGCAACTTTTAACAAGTAACTTAAATCCTGCATCAATGTCCTCATTTGTAGGGACAATAATGCCCATCCTAAAAGGGCCACCTAAGAATGGGTAAAATATTACATGGTACCACATTAATATGGTACAACTGGCCTTAATATGTACAACTGAAATGTTTTTATGTATCAGTCAAAATTAATTTAAGAAAAATTTTAAAGGGATTAAGTAAAAGCCTGGCAATTACATTTTATACATTTATCTGTAGCTTTTATTTTGCTCTAAAGGTTACAAAGTAATTAACACTGAACTGATTATATGGTTTTGCCGCACCCTATTTGCTATTCAATTGGTATATTCTGAACTTTGGTCGTA
The DNA here is from genome assembly GCA_004027595.1 of Dinomys branickii. Lineage (NCBI taxonomy): Eukaryota > Metazoa > Chordata > Mammalia > Rodentia > Dinomyidae > Dinomys > Dinomys branickii. The sequence goes on along the minus strand of PVLD010023929.1, from coordinate 26,008 downwards.
TTACTACTATTGCCCTTAACTCATTATCTAATAAGCCAGGCAGAAAATCAGCCACTGAGGTTTTAGGCTTGATGTATTAAATTTCATAATTTTATGCCAAAGACTGTGACAAATGAATCCCTGGGATACTGCTTAAATTTGAGTCAAAAGCTGAAAAAGGGGTGGATAATTGCTGAAGTATCTATATTTTTGTGCAATTCTTTCACAGGAATTCTGTCCCACTCTTTCACTTAGCATAATAAATAAAAGTTTTTTCACATTTGCATGAGTGTGACTTAATGATCATCAATATATTCTATAATATCAAAGAATATTTTAAAGAAGAATCTATTCTCTATTTTTATTATTTTAGTACGTATTTATGTATCCTTAACTGATATATTGTTCAATTTTGTATGCATTATAGTTGATGCATTGTGTCAACTTGACAAGCTTAGAAGTTTAACTAATTGACTCGGCAGGGGGCCAGGGACCTTTCTTTTTAAACATCTTCATCCTGTGCAAGAGGAGGGCGCAGAGATGGTGAATGCTACACCAGCCCCTGGGTGGGGGGCAGCCTGCTTACAATATAAGGAAGGAAAATGGGTGTGCTCTTCTGTCCTTTGTGCTGCTGTTACTTTTGGGGTCTTCTGCCCCTTGTCCCTCTGACATGTGCCACCCTGCGTTGGAGCCAGTTCACTATGGACTAAAACCTCCACAAACTGTGAGCTAAATAAACCTTTGCTCCTTTAATTTTGGGTGTCAAATATTTTATCTCAACAACAAGAAAAAAGTAACTAAGGCAGTATGGTTTTGAAATTTGAGCTAATATAAATGGTGACATATTGTGTATATTCTAAAACAAATATGTGAAACAGTAATTAATTCTTTTTAAATATTCTATGGATTTCCATCTAGAAATGTACCACTATTTATCCATACCCCAATTTCAGAGGGTGACATCGTTCATTAATCATTGTGACAATTATGTTTACATGTCATCTTGACTGGGTTAACAATTATCTAGAGAAATGGTAAACATTGCTTCTGGGTGTGTCTATGAAGGTGTTTCCAGAGGGGTTTGGCCTGTGGATCAGTTGACTGAGTAGGAAGATCAACCCTTTTCTTGCATGGGTACCATTCAATTGACTAGGGGCCTAAATAGAACAAGAAAACAGAGAAAAGGTAAAATATCTCTGTCTTTCTTGTAGCTAGGATATCATTCTTTTGACCTTGGACATCAGAACTCTAAGCTTTTCAACCTTTGAATTTCAGGAATTATATAAACAGCTTCCCATGGTTATCAAGCCTTTGGCCAAGGACTGAGAGTTAAACCATCAGCTGAACTTGTTCTGAGGCTTTTAGATTTGAACTAAGCCATGTTATTAGTATGGCTTCCAGTTTGCAGGTGTCTCAATGAAGGACTTCTCATCATCCATAATATCATAAGCCAATTGCCCTGATATATCCCACATGTCTATTGCCTATTTATCTAACTACCTACCTCTCTATCTGTCGTCTGTCTATCTATCTATCTATCTCATCTATCTTATTAGTTTTGCCTCTGGAGAATTCTGATACAGGGATATAGGCCAGAGGTTCAGGGTGAGGAGGGATGGAATATACAGTAAACACCATTTCTAAGTCAATTGGATGGTCATTTTGTTAGTCTTCAAACTGTAACTAGTCTCCTACATTTATAAAATATTTGATGATTTCAAAGTCAGGGAAAAAAGATGCTCTTTCTAATTTGACACTTATACACAGCCACTTCAATAGGGACAAAACTTCACTTTGAATAATCCCCATAAATGTTACTGGGTGTTTCTCTGACTTTGAACTTTTTTGTTTGTCTTAAAGAGATAATGAGAGTAAGTTTCCTCTGACCTCTTTCCCTACTGAACAACCACCAAACGTGAGTGCTGCATGTGAGAGCCACTGGGAACACCTTGGCACTTAAAAACCACTTGTCCCCATGAGTTTTCATTTGGCTTGCTGTACGCATGGAAAATGAAGACATTGAATGGCTATAAGCAAACTCATTCATCAGTAATATCATTGATTTAAAACTAGCTGTCAAGACTGGAAAATTATATACATGCAAAATATTTATAAAACATTCTCACAAAAAGTGACACATAGTTGACAACATAATGAAGAGAAAAGGCGGACATGTAGGGGACAGCATTCACTTTTTCATTAAAAGTGTATCAAAAAGGATTATGGATGAAGCTCTGAGATACGCACTGATGTCTGAAAGGTAACTTTGACCTTGGCCCTAGCCTCAGTAAGCTTACAGTCTAATGTTTATATGATGATAATGCCTTGAAAATATTTCCATTGCAGAAGCCATTGCACCATACTAGATAGCCTATTAATATTCAGGCATCAGGGTAGGGTGTGCATCTCCTTGCCCAGTGCCTGTCACAGTGGTTATTGCAGGCCATTCTCAGTGAATGTTTACTAGATGAATCACAAACAAGTAAAGCAGTGAATTGACCTCAAAATCTGTAAATCATAGTTATGGTGCTAGTCAGCTCTCTATTACTGTTGATAACATATCTGAGACAGTTAACTTAAAGGAGGAAAGGTTTACTGTGGCTCACCGTTTCAGATGTTTCAGTCCATGGTCTCTTAGGTGCTGCTGCTTTTGGCCTGTGGTAGCACCGCACATCATAGCAGGAAAGCATGGTAGAGGATGATTGCTCCCTCATGGTGGCTGTGAATTAAAGAGAGAGGAAGAAACTCCCATTCTGCTATCTCCTTGAAAGCACATTTCCAATGACCTAATTTCCTCCCACTCGGCCCTGCCTCCTATAGGCACCACCTCCTCCTAATAACCCTAGGGTCCGGCAACCAAACCTCTAACAAAAGCCAAACCTCTGGCCTTTGGGGAACATTCAAAATCCAGATTATAATAGGTGCTTTCATTTCATATTTTTCTCCCTTATAAGATACCTTATTTTTATGTTTTTCCCTTCAGAACCCAACATTTATCAAGAAAAGTCATCCCTCGAAATCCTATACTCCCAGCGTCTCTAACATGGGTCTCCACACATACACACAATCCCAGAAAAGAATTTTAAAATTCTAGCAATGACCATTTAGAGTCATTAGTGAGAAACTAGACTTTAACAATAAGATCTCAGAAAGCATGCCAGGAAATTATGTGTGTCACAGTCATGCTGTAGGAGACAGCCTACTGCCCCGGCATTCTTGAACACAGAGATTTGAGAGAGCTTGTTAAGAGATGGTGTATTTGTGCACGGCACAAATCAGCATGAATACTACAACAGACAGATGGCCTTTGTATAGTGGAGGAGACTACGGAAATTAGCAAGAAGGGCAACAGCCTAGAGGAAGCAAGGCATAGATAAGAATTTTGAGAACCAGGCTGGAATGTAACACCCTTGGACTAAAAAGAATAACAAGACTGAGAGAATTGAAAGTGCTGCCTTGCTAAAGAACACAGCATATGAAAAAGAAGATAGCATAACGCCTAGGGATCCAGTGGTTTAGCGTCTTATGGAAAGTGGAGATGGCTGAATGATAGGGTAGGAAGGGGAAAGGTCTGAGGGACAGGTGGGTTGTGCCTCTGTACTTGTGATGGGTGTTCTTTTGGCTGCTTATATCTTGATTTATTTACTCACATTTTCTCTTCAGGTGGGGTCTTCACTGAGCTGTGCAATTGCTAACTAAGTTCTGGATATATTCTTTACCATTACTCTAGCAACTTCCGGTTATCTGAAAATTCCAAAAATCTAGGGTTTCTGTAGTCAGCAGTCAAAGACCTTAAGAAAATACCTTAATTTCTAGTTTCCCATCCCTGTTGGTCAAAAACCCCAAACCTCAATATCTGGCTTTCAGTATCAAAATTTTTTATTTATTTTAATCATTTTCATTTCAAGTCATGTCTGATGTCTGTGCATTTTGATATAATTATTAAGAAACATTGTTTGGAATCAATTTTCCTGAAAAACCAGCCAGTGGTTCTTCACCTCTGTTCATAGCTCAGAGGGAGGCATAAAACTCAAGTTCACTACTGACTTGACCGCTGGAGACGGTTCCCTCCAACCTCCTATACCTGTGAACACTTTCCTATCAGGCCAGGGGAACAACGGGTGCCTAATAACTGTGCTAAGACTGATATTTGGAGAATAGAACCTACTTTTCTAATTAGGTTATTGGAGGATATTTTTAAACATTGCTTACGCTAAGTATAACTAGTACTTTTTAACGTCTTATCCTGTCTGATCCCCGAAAAGACTCAGCAGAATTTAACATGTGAAGTGTGAGTACAGAAGCTTTGTCCTTAGTGGACAGCCTGCCAGCTACAGCTTTCACATGGCCACAAATGACCATGTCCATATCCTGTCCAAATCGGATCAGAAAATCTGACTTGTAGGAGAAGTGGTGCAGAATGAGAAAATGCTTGAGCACAGGATTGGTTTTACTCCCATTTCTCTTCTGAAAGTAATCTAAACATAGTTCTAAAAGTCTGAATGCCTTACAAGCTTCTTCCATTAGCAAAAACTTATTTCCTCGTTTATCAAGTACATAATGACAGTGCTCCTCAGGCCTGGCAGGCGCCAAGGAAAGGTGTTAACTGCTGTCATCATGGGGCTAGCAAAGAAAGATAATGACCCCGACTATTTCAGAACAGCGTGACTAGGATTACCTTATGAGAAAGAAGAAGATGCAGTGGGTGTTCTTAAAGGCCACCAGCAGGATGGCGGCATTGTGGACACCGGTGAGGGACCAGAGTCACACAAGAGACTGTCACAGACCACTCTGCACTGCCACTGGCCTTCTTCAAGATATTTCAACATCTCAAGTGGACTCGGAAGTGAGCACTAAAATCACTTTGACAAGTCTTACGTGGAAGGAGCTGGAAATAGGGCTCTGGGTGGTACGAGGCAGGAAGGTCACAGCACATCTATGCTTTTCTTTTGTCAGTGCAGTACAGGAAGCAGTTACACAACAGTGCTATCAAGCTCACGTTCATATGTTTCTATTTGATCATCTCTGTGGAATCCAATTCCAGTCTAATTTGATCCCGTTCTTCTCTTACACCCAAACGAAAGCCAAAGAATGGATAGCCTTCAAATTGATCTAAGTGACAACAGAGGCCATGAAAAATCACCTTTGTCTTCCCATAAATCCCTTCATGTACTATTTTAAGGGAGCTTTTCTTCCTCTTTCTTTTTCTGAACAGATAGAGGAAGGCTTGCATTTCCTTTGCTCTAGTGAATTACAGAGGAATGAACCTTGACATAAGGATGAGTGGTAGATCACTTGGACTGTGGCGTTAAATAGAATAGTTAACTTTTGAAAGGAATGCATAGAATCAAAAGAAAGGGTTTGCAATTTCCTAGGTACAAAACTAGGGATGCACTTAGTAACTGAAATTTGTATTTTAACTTTTAGAGTCTTTGTTGACATACTCTCTCAGATTTAGTCTCAAATAGTTCTAACTGACCCAAAGTTGATGCTAAAATTTGACTACATACACCTGTTTCTACACCACCAGACAAACATTACTGACAAGAATTTATGACTTGAATAGCCCAGAAGAGACGCTATCAGGGCAGAACATATTAGCACCGCTTTTGTGAAAATACTATCCAAAGACTAAAAGCAACTAAGTCTAAAAAATAGTTCTAATGTTCCCACTGCCAGGGCAAGAGTTGATTACTCTTTGCCTAACACAGAAAAAAAAAAAATCTATGATTCCAGGGATCCAGATGTACAGTCTGGCAAAGCTTGGCTAAATCATTCTCCAAAAACATAAACCATAAAAGGAGGAATAAGTTCCCCAATATGTACTGATGGGGCATACGCAATTATTTCCTTTGCTGTGTAAAATCAAGAACCAAACACAAAGTCAGGTATCAGTTCATCTCCCTCTGGCCTGCTCAGATTTTGCTGGACATTTTTGTTTTTTACCTTTTCAGGTATTTCAGGATTAAGAAGCCATTCTTATCAATCACTTCTAACTTACACAGTTTACCAATATTTCAGAAGTTGTTTGCATTCCACGTAAGAACTGCCTGATCCTTTGTGGTGTTCACTGAAGAGAGATTGTTATGGGTATTTGTGGCAAGATATAATCTGCCTAAGTTCAGAAATCATGAATAGTTTTCTTTCTTTTAAATATCTATAGTGACCCTTTACTATTTTGCATTTGACCAGACTAAAGCCTACACTAAACAAAGATTCCCAAAATCATAATTTGCTTATCTTATTTTTGGCAAACACAAAAAAACCTTTTATCTCAGACAGGTATTAACCCAGTTAGGAAATATGCACAGAGAGGGCTTGTACAACATTACATAGGTGTCTGTTAAACGTTAGACTCTTTCTGCCATTTCCCCTGAACATTTCTTCCACAGACAAGAAAAGCTGCCAACCATACCGTCAGTTCTTTTCCCAATTGACTTGGTGAAATTGGAAGCAAAAAGTGAGCCCTGTTTCACACAGGTATTAACCTTCGGTCTCACTTTAATGTTGACACATTTTTTTAAAAAAGCACTCTTCCGATTGTTAGGAAACAACTCCTTTGTCCTGAGGGCCTGTTGGCAGGTTGAAATTGGGCAGCAGTTTTGCCTCTCTTCGATTTAGGTAACAGGTAAAATAACTTGCTTTGTGCGCAGCAGGAATAATTTATCTTCCTCATTCCACAAAACACTCCATACTTCAAGAGCCTGCAGTACAACTACATTGCAAGTGAAAGAGAAATAAGCACAAGGACAAATCAGAAATATTCTCTGGAAAGATTGTCACTTTCCCTGCAAAGACATATGATTTTAGATTGCTTATGACATGAAAAATATAAATGCTCCATAAATCATCAAATGCTCTCTATCATGCTAAAGCTCTATGAATCATCCCGGGCAAAGCAGACAGAAGGTAAATTCAATGTTGTTTGACACTAAGGAGAAATCTGAAGGTAGCAATGAAAGAAGAAGGCCCCTGTCCTTCCATCTATCCATTGTAAGCTGTTGATGTGTCACCTCAACGAGGGCCAAGGAAGAAATCAAAATACAAGAAAACTCAAGAAGTGCCCCCTTCCACTAGTCACTCAGGAAGAAGAATAGGATTTAAAATTGAAGCAGATTACTTAAATAGCGCAAGACAAGCTGAACCCCAGAAAAATGGAACAGGTAATCTAGAGCTGATTTGAATAAAATAAGTTCAGCTATTCCCAAATGAACAAAAATGTCATCAGTGTAATTCTAATTATCTGTTTCTGGCTATGTTGGCAAAAATATTGATTAAAATCAAAACTAGAGGGAGAAAAAATATTCATATGAATTTCTTACAACGCTGGTAGGATCTTACCTTAATACTACACTGATTTTATAACTCATTCACTTAAAAAATATCAATTACACTGCAGCCCTGAAGGAAATGCAAACACCATATGTCGAGCATTGTGCTAAGCATTAAAAATACAAATATACACAAAGGTATATAAGAGAATGATCCTGCACTTGATAAGCCAGTTACTGGGGAAGGGGGAAGTCTAAGGTGGAGTAAACTCACGACACGGTAGAAAAAAAACCCTGTAAAGCATCAGTTTCTACACTGTAATATCTATGTGACTCACTTGAGGATTCTGTTAAAAAGCAGAATCTTTTTAATGTAATTATTAACCTATGTTATTTCTTCAAATTACTAGATTTCACTATGATAGTCCCTTTCCTGCACATGTTGTGTTTTGGTCACATCCCCCCTCCACGCTCATCACTTTCACTCCCATCTCCCACCCTCTTTCTCCTTCCCTTATGCCCCCCTGTCTACTTTCAATCTCTTTTCCTTTTCCTTCTTTTTAGTTTCCATATATGAGAGAAACAACGCAGTATCTGTCTTCCTACGTCTGGCTCAACCACGATCATATTTTCTTTTTCTTTTCTTGGAACTTCCACACTCTGTTCCATAGTGATGGTCCTCACCTACATCCCACCAGTACTCTAACACAGTTCCTTTTGCTCCATATCCTGAGAAAGCAGAATCGTATCTAGAAGATTCTGACAACATTTTCTAGGATGTTGACAAGACTGTCTTTGGGCTGCACTCTGAATAGCAGGACCTGACTCACAGTTGATTGTAGCTCCTTGCACAATGATTGCTTTGGCTGGTTCCCAAGTGATATGAGGGTTGAGGGGAGTACAGTCATGTTTTGCTGTCCTTGGGACATTGGTTCCAAGACTCTCTGCTGGTGCCAAACTATCCAGATGCTCAAGTCTGTTGTGTGGAATAGCGTAGTATTAGATATAACCTTCCCAAGCCCTTCCTTTCACTTTAGGTCATCTCTAGATTACTTATAAAACCTACTAAAATGTAAATGCTATGTAAATAGTGGTTATGCTGTATTGATTGGGTAATTATAACAGGAAAAGAGTCTGAACAAATTCATTACAGATCAGATATAAATTCTTTTTCTGAATATTTTCTATTTTTCCACTGTGGAATCCATGGATACAGAACCCACAGGCAATGAAAGGGCCGATGTGCATTACCTGGCAGTCAGCATGGGGCACAGTGAGGCTTTGATTCTGCACACCAACTTGGCACACAGAAAATAGTGAAAGATTAGTAAATTTACAACAGCACAGAAGCGTTTGGTGGTTAGGCTCCTCTTGGTTAGAAACCTAGTTAAGGGTGAAAATAAGTTTTAAAGTCTTTTATAGAATTTTCTTACCTGACAGTCCAAGAGGAAAAAAAAAGTGTATAGATTTCCGTGTGTTCTGAAGATTGAAATAAGGATTTAGCTTTTTAAAGATTCACTGGCACATAGTATGCACTTAAAAGGTTTTTTATTTTAGTAAAACAATTAGTTAAATTTGTCCAGTAAGTGAATGAATTAACTGATTCAATGCTTTTCCCTTGTTTGTTTATCTAGAAAATCAGGTCTCTGATTCTTGAGGCAGCAACATGAAGTTGTCCTGTTTATTGCACCTGGAAATTCACAAGAATGATTGCTGCTGTGTGACCTTTATTACCTTGGTGAACTTGCCTTAGGTCAGAGTTGAGAGTGGGGGAACTGGATGGATCAGTACAATGGGGTGGATTTGTCTGTTTCTCAGAGGCAGTACCATCTCTAGATAAGTGCATAAAACCAGAACACCGATTAGAATAATCAACTCTTCTGGGAATTGTCTAACTTTATATCCTGTTTTAGCCCTGGGAGTCCAGTGTCTGAAGAAAATCCTGAGCCCTAGGATAAATAAAAATGCTAGTTCACCCTAACATCACTTTGGTAAATAATTCTCATGTATCCTGGGCCATTGGTTACCCATTGCAGCAATAGTTTATAGTGGACCCAGTTCAATCTATTTGATTCTCGATCCATTCTCAAGGGTGCTAACCTCTTCAACAGTATCCAGACTAATTTGGAGATCCTATCACACTTTATTCTTATGCCCTTCAGAGGAACAGAGATGAGATGCATCCTCCAGCTTTAAAACTAGACATGATGTATCTTGTACAACAGATAAAAGTACTTACAATGTGAGGTTCCAAATCTTATTTTAGGCTCTGCTTGTGGAGAAGCTTTAGCACGTGTGCTATGAATGCTTCTGCCTAACTGAAAGTTGAGAAAGCTGCTTGTGTATTCTGGGCTTCTCCTAGTATTTGGGATGATTAGTGAAAACTTTTGAAAACTCTATTTTTTGTATCTTGACTGTCTATGGAAAATGCAGTGACTGTAACATAGTAAGGGATATAGTAATAATTCAGATGGGAAACAGAGGGTTCTTTCATACCCATAGTGTAAAAAGAAACCAAAAAAAAACTCATATAAGTGTTATTACAGGGTTTATAACCTTAAAGAATTAAAGTTCATGGGTAAATTCAGAGAAATATTATATAAATAATAGAGAAAGCAATTCATATCTATGACCTATAGCCATCAGTATCTACCACATGTATTCTTTTCTCTGCTATGTCGATTTGCATATATTTCTACTAACTTTCCTTTTCTAACACAATTTATACTAAACATTCCAGTGACAACTTTTTAGTTCAGTCCTTAGATTAGAGAAAATGCACATATGATCATGAAACAACCAGAGGAAGTTGACGTATCTCTCAGATACTGTATCCTAAAATAGTAGTTGTAGTCATCAACTGATAAATGTCCAGACTTCCTCATTTTGCACAGGAGGCAATTGTTATTTGGCTTTTAAGGATTTTCTTTAGTATGACAGGCAGGAACCAATATTTGTAAATAAAATTATGTATGAAAGCTATACAAAGGAGTAAACCATATAAAAAGTTGGTATATTTTTGGCTAATACATAGTCAAACCTACTTACTATGTTTCAGAAACTTTCCACTGTAAATCTTTTGAACTTGTTAGGCCTGCTTTCCACCGTAGAAGCTCAAAGAATTTGCCATGGACCTTAAATTGGGCACTAGAGTCACACAGAAAAAACCACTAGGGCAATGACTATGAGATTGAGCGCTGCGCAAATCTGACGCCTGTTGCAGGCACAAACTGTGGCATTTACCATTTTAGTATAGATGGAAGTTGTTTTGTGACATGGTCTAGGCTGCCTCAGACCCTGGTTCTCTAGTTTCCTTTGTGATTACGTGAGTAAACTTATCGTCTTTTTGTTAATTTATATCTTGCTAAAATTGCACAGACACCAAAAGATCTATCTTATCATTTTCCTGATTCCATGCAGGACTCTTCATTCCAAATCATACTCATATAATTTTTTTGCATGACCTGTTTTCAACAAAATGAATACCTGTTTTCTAGTTGTTGTGGCTTTTAATATCACCACTGATCTAATTGCTTTTCTCTTTCCTCCTTTCCCTGCTTCAAATAATTCTTTCCCTCTGGTTATTTTTCAATTGGAAAAGATTCACAGAGTACAGTAAAATGGAAATTATATATCTTAACCAGAGTTTTATTTTCTCTTTTCACGTCAAATGTTGGAAGGCCTTTAATATATAGAACTATGCATGTTCCAAAAACATGCAGAATGTTATGAAATATGAATCAGCTGTTGAAGATGCAATAGTGACATCTCTTTAAAAAAGTTAAACAAGTGAAATACAGTTTCAGAGTAGAGGGCTGCTCTTGGACTAGAACAATGGCTATCAAATTTACTTTATATTCATATTACACAGATTTCCAGGCATTTTGGCCCACACGTGTAATCCTGAAACTCTGGATAGCTGAAGCAGGAAGGTAACACCACCTGGGCAATTCAGTGACATAGTGAGACTCTGTCTTCAGATAAACATATAAAAAAGGGCTGGGGATGTAGCTTAGTGTAAAAGCCCTGAGTTCAATGCCCTGTACAAGGATAAAAACATTACAGAGATTTTTAAAGCTTCTTGTATATCTCATGCTGAATACTGATATCATTTAAGAGGTTACAAGTGAACATATAACTGGGATGAACATGTAACTTTGATTAAAATGCAAATATTCTATGTAACTAAAGGTGATCCTTTAATTCCCAACACATATTTAACCTTATAATGAAAAACAGCCTGTTGAAAGTATACTGTAGCACTTTCCTGCCTTCCTAATAATATACTGAATATGATTTTTTCTCTATGAAAAGAGACATTTCCATGAACATCAATTATTGCACCATCTTCAACAGCTGTTAAAGGCCTAGAAGCTATATGAAGATGTTCGCTTCAAGCTGTTGAACTGCTACTTCATTGCACTGGTGGAGGAGTTTAGGGGTTTTCTAGTATAATGCATTAAGAGTTCTGAACACATAGGTGTGGTGGTCATGAGGCCTAGGTTCTAGTCATATTTCTTCTAATCTGTTATGTGAACTGTCTGACGAGTATCTCTTTCCTCAACTATAATTTCTTAGTTCCATATATGTGTGAGGCATAAGGCTAGTACCTGTGTCTATGTGTTCATGTGCAGAAAATAATGCCAAAAACTAAGGAGAATCATATAAGTGCATCAATACATACACATACACACACAGATACATGAAACTATCTTTTTCTTTAAGTAGTTAATAACCATTCTGGAAAACTAGAAACACAGGCAAACAAACAAAAACTAAATTGTGTGGTGCAGACAGTGTAGTAAGAGCTCAAATAAGAGGTAAATGAATGTGGGCTGCAGTTTCGTAGGAAACTTTGGAGGAAAAAGCTTGAGAGGATGATTTATATTGCTGCAAAGGACAGAACATACTCATTTAACTTATCACTAAAACATAAAACCCCTCTTCCCAGGAGGATACATCTGTTCCAATCCTGCAGGTTCTGGAAACATACAAGTATTCCTGAAAGAGGAAGGCAATTGTCTAGCCATCCGATTTAGTGGAATCAAGCCAGGAGTGAATGAGTTACAGATGTCATAGCAGCTCCTCTTCATGTGTGTACTTCATGGGGAAAAAAAGGGCGGGGGACTAACCAGACCTCAGAGATGGACTGTCTTCCCAGACGTATGGAAGGCTGTATTTCCCAGTTTTCTTATATGACCTATTGACTAGTTCTGGACATAAAAATATAAATGAAACACAAATATCATTTCAACTTTAGGTTGAATTTTGAACCATAAGATCAAAGTGCCTGGATCACTGAACCCCTCTATGAAGGGGAACCCTGGAAAGTTGCCCAGATTTGCAATAGCTTTTATGATGAACATTTTGACATTCATTGTGTCAAGCTGCTAAAAGTCAGGGTTTATAGTTCCTGTAACACAACTGTCATGGCTTAAACCTGAAAGCCGCTGAAACATCTCTGCATTCATCAGCGGATGAATCCATTGAGGAGCTTAGGAGCCAGCTGTGCAGTAAGGAGTTGGCTGTGCAGTCAGGAGTCGGCTGTGCAGTCAGGAGTATGCTCATGTTGTCGGTGGGTCACTGAGGGTGTAACCTGAAAGGGTAGATTCTCATCCCTGGCTAATCACTTCACACTGTTTCCTGGCTGCCACCCGTGGAATGAGCAGCTGTCCTCAATCAGGCCCTTCCACCATGCTCTTTCTCCCTTGGAGCTGGCAACTTTGGAATGAACCCACTGGAAAGTGGACCACATAAATCTCCCCTCCTTTAAATTGTGATTGTTGTATATTTTGTCCCACTAACTAGAAAGTGACTAATAAAACAAGACAGCTTATTATGACTAATACAAGCATCAAACATATGTGAACATGTTTGTCAATAAAAAGAATACAACATCGAATAGATCAAGGCTCCTGCTCACAGGACCTTATGTCCTAGGGCAGGATTCACATAACCAAATCAACACTTAATTATGTGCAGGAGAATACTTGTGACACTGTAGTGTGCAGTTCGTGACACTGTACTGTTTGTGACAATGAATGTGTGCAGAGAAAACAGAGAAACAAAACTAAGTGAAAAGGATTGTGGAAAGCTTGCAGCATGTGTTAGTGGGAGCTATATTTTAAAGGACAAACAGAATAGGAACAAGAGAGAAAAGACATGAACATAAATGAACACTAATGAGAGAAAATAGTGTAAGAAGGCAGGACAAATAAAGCAAGATGGCGCATTTCCATCAGTCCACCACACAGTGGAATAAACAAGAGGTACCTTCATGCCAGGTACTGTGGCGGGAAACCATGGGAGCTTCATGCATAGCAGGCATGGCTGAACACTGCAGGGACACGCACATTAAGGCCCAGAAGACAGCCAGGGCTAGGGCAAGTGTAGAGTTCATTGACTGAATTGTCCCTGAAGTTTATTTCCAGAACATGTAACAGAGATTGAGGTATCCACTCGTTTACATTGCACCATGTTTATTTTTCTTGTACTTGTATGTCTTCTTGGTTGTACTTATATCATTGATCCATTTCAAATTTATTGTTATATATTATGTGTGGAATGCATCTAATTTTATCTTCTGGTAATTGAATAAATAGTTGTCCCTACTCCATGTATTAGAAATTCATCTTTGCTCCAATATTTTTATATATCCTCTATGCTAACATTCTTTATGGAATTGCACCTGGTTGTGGATTTTATTTTCTATCCCATTGTATTTAGATCCTAATCAAGCACTACTATCAGAGTTTCAGTGATCCAGGCTTTCTAGGATTGTAGGTTATGATATCCAATTGAGCTATTCAGTCCTCACTACTTTTTTATTTCCAACTATTGTTTTTTAGCTCTGTGAAAGCAAAAGAAAACAAAACAAGCAAAAGGGACTTGGTAATTTTATTAGGATGGCACTAAATTTACAAATTACAAATAACATGGTTTTATAATGTTGATTCATCATATCCCAAAACAAGAAGTACTTTTATAGTTTTTCAAACTTACCATAATGTCTTTCAAGAATGCTTTACAGTTTTCTGGCATTATGATTTGCACATTTCTTAATAAGTAGTTTATATATATTCTATCTTCTTTTTGTTATTGTAAATCATATTTTCTCTATCATCTTATGATCCAGTTGATTAACATGTGTTCATTCTATTTTTCTTGATGTGTGGATTATCTACTGCTTGAGTCATTATTATTGTTGAATGAGTCTTCTTACAGATTTCCTAAGCATTTCCCAAGTATGTGATCATATTAGGCTAGTTCCAATGAAAATTAGGACCACACTAATGTGATGGAATTTAGCAATATCTACCCAAACTGTATACATATTCTCAGAAGGCATAGAATCTCTACTTTTAGGTAATTTACTATGTATGTGTATCACCAACAATTTTAAAATACGTCTTTACATCATTTCTCATTACTGTAGGATCCTGAAGCAATACTGCAATATTGCTGTTAGATAAAATGTAGTCTATCTATGAAGAGCATTACTAGGTAAAAGTACAAAGAAATGAAGCAAAGCCAGATCAACTGAGGTGAATACAAAAGAGATTTCTGTTGTTGTTAAGAAAGAAGAGGAAATAAAATATCTAATCATTTGTGCCAAAAACAGAGGGAGGAAAAATCAAAGACTAGTTTTGTTGGGTACCTGGAGAAGGCGGGGGAGGCTAGGATAGAAAGTACAAAGGATGAGGAGGGGTGAACACTGCTGGACCTCTCCATGCCTAATTTTACACACACACTACTCACCTTTGAGACGATGATCACATTTTCTATACTCAACCAAAAAAGAGGAAACAAAATTATCAAGCAAAAGAAAATAAAGAAAAGAAAAATCTGTAAACTGTGCTACATAGAAAAGCAAAGCAAACCATATTTCGAAAGAATATCCTAACTCTACCAAATGAGGTAAGGGGAGGACTATACCAAGTAACTTTTCCATAGAGAATTTAGATGATGTTTCCATAGCTGAGAACAAAAATAATTCCAAGCAAATATACTCTACTGAGTAGGCGTCCACTGCAGAGTTATGGGTTAGCAATCCGAAACTATTTTCTGTGTTTGCTATCATGATAAATAGATCATTATATTGTGAGTATGCAAGTTTCTCACTATTGGAAAGGGATTTACAAAAATAGAGAAAAAGCTAGAATTTCTACAACCAATAAACAAATTCGGCAAGGTAGCAGAATACAAAGCAAACAAAAATCAGTAGAGTTCCTGTACATCAATAATGACCCCACAGAGAAAGACATTAGGAAAACAGTGCCATTCACAACGGTTTCAAAAAAGTAAATACTTGGGAATTAACCTAAGGAAGTAAAAGAGCTTTATAATAAATGCTATAATGCTCTGAAAAAGGAACTTGAAGGAAACATAAGAAAATGGACAGATATGCCCTGTCCCTGCATACGCAGAACTGATGTTAACATCATGGCCATACTATCAAAACTGATACATAGATTTAATGCAATTCCAATCAAAATACCAATAGCATTCTTCACTAAATTAGAAAAAAAAGAACCCTAAAATGTATATAGAACCAGGAGAGATCTAGAATAGCAAAAGCAATCCTGGGCAACAAGAACAAAGCAAGAGGCATTACAATCCCAGAATTTGAGTTATAAAGCTACAGTGATTTTTTTAAAAAGAAGTAAAACATGATCCTGGCATAAAAGCAGACACATGGATCAATGGACTAGAATGGAAGATGCAGAAACATCCCCAAGCCCACAGTCAGCCACCTGGTTTTGACACAGGGTGAAGAACCGGAACCTGGAGGAAGGCCTCTTGGGCAAGTGGTGCTGGGAAAACTGGCCATCCACAGGCAGATTGATTCTAGACCCATATCTCTCACCAAGAATTAAAATACAAAGTAGATCAAAGACATAAATATTAAAAACGGAAACAATCTACTAAGTTAAAATAGGTAAAACTCTAAATGACACAAACCTAGGCAAGAACTTTAAGAACAGAATACCAGTGATCCAAGAAAGAACATCCCAAGTTAGCAAATGGGGTCATATTCAGTGAAAAGGCTTCGGCCACAGCACAGGAAAAACCGACAGAGCGAAGAGGCAACCTACAAGATGAGGAAAATGATTTTTCCCACCTACTCCTCAGACACTGGATTGGAACTGGAAACGAGTGCAGATCCATGGTTCTAGGTAGAAGAAGAGAGAGTTGTACTAGCATTAGTGATAGTGAGAGAGAAAGACAATAGAGAATGGACATAAAATAGACATAAATGTACAAAAAGACCCAGAAGCACTTATGCCCAGCAGAAGTGTGACATCTCTTTAGATAAATGGTCAATTCTAGGACTGAGTGGGGAGATTACAAAATGAGTCTGAATCATCTGGATGCACCAGAAAGTGAAAAAAAATGTTATTTTTAAAATTGAGAACATTTTTCTGAAGAAAACACAGAAGGCAGTCAGGCGGAATTGTACTTGCCAGAACTGGGATGATTAGGACCCCAAAATAAATAGTAGTAAAGTATTAAGGACAAAGCATTAAAAAAAATGTGCATCTGCATTTCTATTAAAAAAAAAAACCCTAATGACAGGAGTCAAATATCTTTTTGTACCAGAGAGTGGGCTAATAGATGTAGAAGAAATTATAAAGTACAAAGCCATCATTTAGCACTCATAATAGTAGCTAATGTCAGCAGGCTCCTCTGCAGTGGATACTGAACCGGGTAGCAGAAAGGTAGAGGAGAAAGAGAATATTAACATACTCTCAGAGCAGCTTTTCACAAGGTGTTTTTCAATGCCAAAAGAAGAGTGGAGATTTCACATTGGAAAACCATGGCAGTCAGTTCTCTGGGTGCTCAAAAAGAATACTGCTGTTACAGGGCAGATGGCTATGATACCCTCCTGGCATGGTGCCTTTGGATTAAACATAACTTCTGAGGTATTCCTGCCAAAAGTACATAACCTAATATACTCACTGAGAAACACATGCAAATCCAAATTAAGGGAAACTTACAAAATACTTGCTCTATTCTCTTTAGAAAGCCAAGAAACTTATTCAGAATTAAAGAAGGCTGAGAGATGTGACAACTGAATGTAATGTACAATCTTGGATTTTTTTCTTTTGCTAGAAAGACCATTACTAGGAAAATGACAAAATTTGATTGAGAATTAAGATCATATAATAATGTATTAATTTTTAAAGTTCTGATTTTGATCATTGTGTTGTAGTTATACAAAAATATTCTTGTTTTTGAAAATACATACTGAATTGTTTAGAGGCAAAAAGCTTTATCTCTGGGCATTCTAAGTGTATCATTCAGGTAAAACAAACCCATTTCAATAGATTGCTGCTGCTCTTTGTCCATTCTGAGTGCTATAATAAAAACAACATAAACCACATAACTCATGAATGAGAATAAATTATTTCTTACTGATCAGGTTAAAAAGTCCAAGATCAAGGTGCCAACAGATATGGTGTCTAATGAGGTCCTGCTTCTTCTTAGTTCCAGCTGGCACTGTCTTCACATGACAGAAGAGAAAAACAGGTTCCTTGAGGACTCTTTTATAAGGGTACTAATTCCAAGTCACTTGGTACTTCCCAAGGCTGTGTATTCTAGTATTATTACATGGTGACTAAGATTCAGTATATAAATTTAGGGTTACACAAACATTCTGACCATGATAGATAGTTGACAGGTAAATACATAGATGATAAATAGATAGACAGACAGACAGACAGATAGATAGTTAACATTTGGAGAATCTGAGCAAGAGAATTCAAGAGTATATAATAGTTTTTGTACTTTTCTTATACATTTTCTACATAACTCAAAATATGTCAACATATACCCTAACTCAGCTGGCCTGCAAGGCAAGAGCTATAGGCACAATGCTACCCACAGTTGCATTTCCCCACACTAACTGGTCAAATACCCATGCTGGAACATTGCTAGAGCAGAGGGAATATTAGCTCAGCTCCTGACCATACTCCTCAGGCAAGGCATTAATCATCTCTGGGCTTCAGCATTCTGATGTGAATAATGCAAAATCGTCTCTCAGCCTGAAACTTTAAATATCTTTTGAAAATGTACTGTGTTCGAATTTCAAAAGTCCTATGGGAAAAACACCTGCTCTCATAAAGATAATAGTCTATTACAGAAAATAGACTTATGACAAATTGTTATAATTATATAAAGCTCTGAAAGAGAAAACATACAAAACATAGACAGCCAAGAGTTCTACAGCATAAGAAATCTGTCTTGGAAGTTCAAGGAATGTTTTCAATGAGCCATGATAAAGCTGAGACAATACTTGGTAAGGGGGGATGGTGGACAAAGCAGATGAGGCAAAGACTGTCCCGGGCAAGAGAAACTGTATGTCCAAGACCTGGGGGAGGATATTTCTTGCCAGAGAAAGTGAGGAGAGAGAGAGGGTGAGAGTGAGAGAGACAAAGAGAACGACAGACACAGAGATAGAGACAGAGAGACAGAGAGAACGCTAGACTGTAGGCTAACAGTGTAAAGTTGGGTGCAGAACAGAGAGAAGGAAAGGGCACGCAGAGGTGCAGAGTGGGGACTATTATCTCAGAAACAGTGCAGTCTCTTCCAAACCTACGGTTCTACTCATAGGGTATTTATGTATGGGCACTTGAGTTTAAACAGAGATCCAAATTATATAGCTCATTATAATAAGGCTCTTTGAGTGTCTGGTTCATGGTAGGGAATACTGCCTGTTAAATATGAAATATATTCATTATTGTGTGGCTCTCCATCCTAGCAACTATGTCTGATAAAAGTGTACCTTACACAGAGGGCCTGGAAGCCTTCATAAGATTACCTTCCTCTACATTAAGGACTTCCACACACAGATCATAACACACAGAAATCTGCCAACAGTGGAAGAATTGAAAATTGTCCACAGATGAATGTGTAATGGCTTCAAAATCATTTAAAATCATAGCAAACCAGTTCCTAGAGTCAACATTGAAAAACTGACCCTTAATTGAGAAACTGACAATGCCTCTCTCTGTAAATTAGAAATGTAGATTAATTCATGGAAAGCTACATTATCAGTCCCCTGGAACAATAAATTTCATTCCTTTTGGGAGAAATGGCACCTTGATCTGTCTAGAATATGTATCCCTAAAACCATGTTCCTATGAAAGGAGAATAAGCTAGTTCAGTAGCCTTATATCAGACAATGCCAAGACAATTGGACTTTATGGTCTTCTAGTGCCTGGATTTTTATCCCCTTCAGAGGTTGATCAGACTGCTAACCTTATCTGCTGCTCTTTTGACAAGGTAAATTATAGCACGAAGCCCACGTACAGAATTATTACTCACAGAAAAGCAGGCTATGTGCAGGGCTGGAGAGGTCCTGTGCAAGTTGACAACAGCAGGGACCTGACACTTACAAACTGGACTTGCTGGATGTGCTTTGTTTAGCAATTAGCTTGGCAGAGTGTTGAAAGAACTTAATAAACATGTTGTAGAATATTCCTCTATCTAAGACGTCATGCCATAGCTGGAACTCATCCTACAGAACTAAGATAAAGAAGTGTATCTTCTCTTGGCACACATCCTCAGAGCTAGATATGAGATAAGAAACATGATTTTTGTGGATCAGATTTGTGTCAGATAATCTCTGCATGTCCCAAGACAGGTTGATTTGAGCAGCAACTCAGCTCATAGGAAAGAAAAATCTAACCACATTCTTGATGGAAAATTTACCAAATGCCATCTTGGAATTAGAGTCAAAGTTTCATAGGTCAGCATCTAAACCTGCCATACACTGACTCCACCTCCCTTTTTGTGGCTTATTTCTTACCATCCTTAGTTACCTCCCCAGGTCTATTCCTAGGCGTCCCGATCCCTTTGATCTGGAATTCCTTTCCATCATCAACCATATTTCCAAGGCCAGCACAAGAGGCAGCTTCACTGCAGAGTGCTTCCCAGGGGCTAGCCTCCACTTTCCCGGTCTCTATGCTCTTTTAAAAATACACTTCAACAGAGTGTAGCTAGTGCATACATTTTTCCCAGTATAACATCATTTGTACATTTATAGGATTCTTTTTGCTTTGTAAATAAAGCAGAAGTTTATCAAAGAAGATATGAAGGATATGCTAAAGTGGTTTCATTATTTACAAAAGCAAGTGATACAGCTGTGATGAATCTAGATTCCACGAAACCAAGGTCAAAGCAGCTCAGCATTTTTATCCCCCTCATCTTTGAAAAAAAAGGCTGTTTCTCCAGCACATGGACAAAGGTCATCTCTCTGATCTCAGGATCCTCACATCATTTTCCACGAACACACAGAACTAATCACTGAACTGAAAAAAATCATCTGGCAAAACCTGGCAACAGTGATGATACATGAGTGAGAGACTGCAGAGTCAGCTCTACAGACCTCTGGGACAGAAAATCTTGAACGCTAATCAGTACAGGAGAGAGCAAAGGCTGATGATGTTCAAAAGCATTTTGGCCTAGAAAGTCAAGGAATTTCTAAAAATATATAAGAAATAAATGCACTACATGCTACTTGCTTTTACCCCTACTATCCCAAGCCACAGGTTCTCCTCCCAGAGCTGTCCCAGCATCCAAGATAGCGCTTCCCTGAAAAACAGAAACCATGGCTGGGACTCAGCAAAACCCATTCCTGTGGAGAACTAAGCCTGAGCAGGAACCTAGAACAATGAGAGTAAGTGCTGAGGACAGTGGAAAGAAACAGACACAATCACAAAGTGCAAGACAGCTGCATATTTCACAGTGGGGCGATTTGACGCTTACTGTGTTTAAGCCGTGAACATGAAATGATGGGATTCATGAAATTCGGAAATTACCAATTGATTCACACTGGAGAGTAGAACGCTTGGAGTGTAACAATAATAATAATAATAAAAGGGATATTTGATACATGGAGATGAAAGTTATAGATGGGTCTCAAAGAAAAGGCATTTTAAAGAAAATGGTGCAACAAACTGGCAACCAAAAGCTCTCAGGACTAAGTGGCATAAAGAGGGTTGATGTGGCATATGCAGTCGATGTAGTTATATTAACTCTTTTCTTTGAACTATTGAACTAAACATGCTGCCTGTTTGTCCTAAGCCTTGTTCTCTTACATTCAGCATTACTGAAGTAAATATTCCTTTGTCTCCCTTGGAATTGACTTGATTTTCATTAAGTTTTTGAGCATACAGAACAATGCATTAAAGATAGATCTAACTCCTGGTAGACATGGTTTATGTTCAGAGCTGTTTTTGTAGGCTTATAAGTGCAGTCTGAAATTTCCTCAACCAGATCTTGGGAAAAGTGGGTTAAAAGCCATTTAATTGAAGATCATACACAAAGGAACAATTTTCACTAAGTTTTTATCTAAGTCTACTTCAAAACCCATTTTTAAAGTGCCAAAAAAACCAACCTAATCCACAAAGCTGCACAAATAAAAGCCAAGTCATAGTCATAAATAACACACTGCCATCAGATAACTGAAGTGTACCATAGAACTAAATGACAACACCACTGATAAAAGACTCATATTGGCTCTTATCTCGGTCCCCAAGACTGTTTTGACAGGACGAATTGAAAGTTTTCATTTCTGACCACAGAAAAAATAAAAACTATGAGAAATTATGCTAGAAATACAGTTTGAGGATTCTTTGAAAGCTTTTGAATAATCTATAAATTTTGCCTTTTCCTCATTTCAAAGAGTGTCATATCTCATTCTACAGGGCTGCTAGAAACATTGACAGGGAAAGCTTTGGGTTTCCTTGCGATTGTAAAGAAAAGTAACCATGACAACAAATAGGGCTATGCACCTCAGTGTGAGTCTATCTAAATGATACTTGATACACACCCAAAGGAACCCGAAGCCATTATAGGACTATGTATCAGAAAAACCTTATCTCTTATTTCAACCTAAATTTCATGTATCCTCTAAAGCCCATATGAGATTTGTGGAAATGTTTCTCATTAATAAACTTGGACAGAGAAAGGCAGATTACATACAGCACATGAGCTAAATTCTCAAGGTTACTGAATAAATCACTGGTGCATATTCACTTGGGATGAAGGATTCTTCATTCTCAAATCGAATTCTTTTACCAATAGACTTTGAATTATTAGAACCCAGAATAAATTCCAATATTAATTGTTAAAAAACTGAAACCCTGAAAGAGAAAGACAATAGATTTCAACAATTAATTTCCTATGTTTTGATGAACCTGAAACTGTATTTCTTTAAAGCTGAATATAAAGTCATGATTATTTCAAACAGAAAAATCTTTAAAAGGGGCACCATCTTCCTTCTCCCTAAAGTAAGTGTCTACAGAGGTGATGTACTCTTTTGCTATATATTCAGACATGAGTATATTTTTAATATCCTAATAAATCATGGGCCCTGCTATACAGGGTCAGCAGCAGGCAGAGTTCAGCCAACACTGTGTCCAACATAATGAGCATTGTGTTAAACTCCTGTCTCAGTGCTCCCCCAAAACAATGGAAATGACACATAAGTTCATATTTGTACCCTTATTTGCACTCAAAGCCAAGGTTAAAATCCATCAGCTACTAAATAGAAAACAGATACCCTGTGTTAGGCACTGGGCTTTGCTGGTTGGCTGTTGAAAGGTTGGCCCAGAGTGCCCTTCATTCTGTTAGACAGCAGTCACAGTGCTTGTTTGTGATCATGAAAACAGCTAATCAGTTTTTGTGTCGCTGAGATAAAGTCTCATTCAACCCACAAAGTTAAACATCACTGAATAAGCACTTCATGATCAAGTTGAACAGCTGAATTTAAAGTAAGATGGAAAGGACATTAGCTAATAAAATTGTCCTTCAAGCCTTGTTCATTAGAACTTCAAATGAAAGTTTGGAGATGTAACCTATTCCTGGCCTTTGTATAATTAGCCAGAGCAGGTCTGCAACCCATGAAGAAGTATCTGTGAAGGTCACAGTGTTCATTGGTGGGCCTCGGAAAAGTCCAGTGGCAAGTGGGCTAACCTCAAAGCAGATATACAACACAAAGGAAGAAACCTGTTGGATAAAACACCTCCAAACACTCATAAGTTACTCAAAGTCACTCTGCTTTATAACCAACATTTTGCACCCTCACCATTCTTTTCCGGGTACCATGTGTATCTAGGGTGATCTTGTTCCAGCTCCTATGAAACTCTTTGCTTTTCCTCTTCATTCTTCAATTCTGCCCATGACAGCTGCCAGTAAACGCCCACAGAATGAGTGTCGACCCACCGAAGCACGAGCGAGATGTCAGAAATTTTATTAATGTATTTTATTGTACAAAGAATTTTAAAGCTTTGACATTTAATGTAATGATAATATAAGCATGAAAAAAATCATATCTAAGAACACACACGTACACATTGCAGAGGATATCTGAACACATAGAGGAGTTAAAATGCAGCTCACACAGCCACGTATTTCCAACCACGCTGAAAATACCAACTTGTGTTAAGGGGAATTTACAGATCATGGCAACGCTTTTAACATGAACCAATCCTAACAAACATTGTAAGTACCTGAAAAAGTGTCCTGATAAGGAAACATGGGTTGATCAAAACAATGTGGATAAATTAAGGAGTCAAGAAAATAAGAGTGAAGGTATTTCTTTCTATAATTTCAGTCCTTTCTCCTCCACATTACAAAATGAAAATGCAGATCTAAAATCCAATAACACGTTGAACTGAACTATTATAAAGAGAACGGGTCTCTCGCTTGGCCCCATGTCACTGTCGTCATTTATTTCTTGACTCTATCCTTACTTTACAGTTACTCTCAACCCTATGTGCAGTACCATTTTCTGTATATCCTGGAATCCATATCCCAGTCCTGAACCTCCAACAGCATAGACTTCCACTGTCCACATTTGAGTAATTCAAATCCACTGTGTGCGAGGATATGTCTGCAACTGGAGAACTGAAAACTTGGAGTTAGCCATCTGCAGCTGCATTTCACTACCCTCCCCAACAAACCCTATGGATATTTTCATTTAAAATGTCCTTACATTTTTGTCACTTTCCCTCTTCATTTTCACTACTGCAAACAAAATCCAACCTGTCATCCCTTCACAGACACAGTCGTGATAAACTTAATAGAGTCAATGGTTAAATTTGAAAAAAAAAAAAAACATACAACAAAAATTGCTTTACCATGAATCTCCCTCAAAACACCCCTACTCACTCTAAACGCACTTGTCTAGTAGTTCCTGCCACTGTCTGAAAGCATTCTGGAAGTCCTCTTTCATGCCTATGTAAGGTTTGATAAAAAATACAGTCAGTGCCACTGCCAAGTCCCATACAGCAGAAAAGCCAGCTCATAAAACCATTATGGTGCTTCTTCATACACCTTACTTACCAGATCTGGCATCATGCTACTTCTGGCTGCTTCCCAGAGTCTAAATGAAAGGCGAATGTTTGGAGGTAATTCAGGACATTGGACTATCCACGATGGCACACCTAAAGACATTCACGAAAGAGCACGTCCAGAACTGCTTCAGAAAGTGGTAAAATGATTGGATACATATGTGAAAAGTGAGGGTGAATATTTTGAGAGGGACTCATGTCATTGTGTCCTTCACTGGAATAAACACTTTTATACTTAATCCTATTTTTCTATAACACCTTATAAATGATAAGGTTGGGAAAGATATCAGCTTTCACAAAGAAAAGCATTGAAAGAATAAGTTACAAAACTTAAGGGGCTAAATTTTATTAAGGTTTGAATTAGTATCACTTTATTTGCAAGCAAAAGAAATGTAAGTCAAGTTGGCTTTTGAAAAAAATGGTAAAACATCCTTGTCCCTGGAAAAATAGGGACATGTAGATGCTGGGATGGGAATGATGCTCTCAAGACCTGCTTTCCCTCAGTTTGTTCCATTTACTTCTGTTTTGAGTTCATTTTCAAGTAGGCTTCTCCCATTTGCCAGAAAAGATAAACATTGGGACATAAGTCTGTCTTTGGACTCATGATCCAAAATGGAAGAAAGGTCTTCTCTGCTACAGCCACATACCCAGGGATATTTGATTGGCCATGTTCAGTCACAGTCAGACCAGTAGCTATGTGAGTGTTCCGGAGTTTTGTGATCATGCAGCATGGCTCGTGTGCCTACACAATAGATATTTATAATGCAGTGATATTGAACAGGAGGAAGTTTTCATTCTCTTAAACAATATGGGCATCCACCAGTTGCAAGTGTTTATAGAACTGATCACTTCCAATCCATAAAATAACTACACTGAAAAATATTTAGAAGGGACTACCAGGTAGAACATAACATCACTGTCATCTCTGTTCTCTATCTTTATATCATTTTTGTGTATTATAAGAAAAAAGCATATGGGGATGAGATTCAGACCAATACCTGAGCCAGACAGCTTTTCCCATTTTATTACCGTGAGAGGGCAAGTGCGGGTGAGAGCTTCCTCACCTGGAGCCCTGCGTCCCATTCAATGTGTCTCCATTCGCAGGACTGTAAAGGGCACCACTGAGCCAGCTGTGTATGCACCTCCTATGCCCACTTGCTTTGGCTTCGGAGAAACTTAGATTTGATTTTTGTCCTTTACTTTTTTTTTTTTTTTATTTTAGAAACATAAAAGTACAAAAACATATTGACAAACAGATACCCATTATCATAGAAAATAGTACAATCACAACTAATCTATAGACAAGGTGATATGGTCTCAACAGTAGTTGTTGCTTTATCCATTGATATCTTCGAATTGTAGATGTATGGACCCATATACAGACATGTAAATTTAGTC
>PVLD010023928.1:0-26405 GCA_004027595.1 Dinomys branickii | reverse complement strand
AGAAAATTAGTTTTTTGGGAGAAGGAAACGCAAAATTAGAACTAATATTTTTAATAAGGACTAATATAATTCTGTTCATAATGAAACATAGACCCTCAGTATTGCTGCTTAGAATGCAATTAAGAAAATATAAGTAGTTTTCCAGCTTTTTTCTTGCATCTAAGTTTCTCCACATTATATATTAATTAGTTCTTACAGATATCCCAAGAGATAAGTATTATTTCACTAATATCTTGGTTGTGGAGAGTTTAGTGGCTTACTGCAAGTCAGCAGTGCTGAGCTTAAAATAAGAATAAGATGAGCAAGAAAGATTAGGTATCTCCTTGGATCAAAGAATTTTAGCTGCAAAAGAGACTTTGTCGATTATGCAATCCAACTTTTTACATTACCTAAAATGAAAGAGGACAGTAAGACAGTTGCCTCAGGGTCCTACAGTTGGCAAAGAACATGAAATTTCTGCATCACCCTAAGTCCTGCACTTGTCTCATTCCTTTAGTAGGCATTCTACATCACTTCCTACCTTAAAATTTAGGACAAGGTGTTAAGAAAATGTATTAGAAATATAATTTTCATTCATTAATGCTGTTTCGCTGAGAGGAGGTGCAATAAAGGGTTAAAATGTTGGAATGAAAGAGAAAGAACTACAGGAACTTAAAGAAACAAGTATACTTCTGACATCATTCTTGAGAAATCGGTCTCCATAAAATGAGTGGGAAGGTGTAGCCAGAGACTTGCACAAGAAGGTGATCTATGGGAGTTCTATGGTGAGTCATCCATTCACAGGGCCGGAGTTTTGCGACAGGCTAAATTCTGTTCTGCGTGTGCGTATAGGCAGTCTTGGAGTGGTGAGGGCTGTGGTCACCGGGGAATGCATGCCCCATTTAAAGGGGGCCGAGATACTCGGGTCTTCTGATTCATACTCATGTCAAGCCTTACGTGGACATGAGCTCAGTGCCGCCGGATTTTCTCACGTGCGAACATCCAATTGTTTGCTTCTGATTGCTCAGACTGCCCAAAACCTTGATAACTGGCTACCTTCCAAATGCTGCATGTTGTTCAGCCAGGGAAATGGCATAGTTATGACACATGTGAGTTCATGCCCCTCCTCCTACAGACTGCCTGAATAGCTAACTGACCTGCTAGGACTAATTTATGATACGTGTTAAACAGCCTAGTTCCCAAAGTACTTGCTCCTTTGTACCATTTTCAGAGACACACAGTGGGCCAGACACAGTGTAAGGACCTCACATACATCTTCTCCTTTATCTGAAAATGACTCTACACCTGAAGTAAAAGTGTGTAGATTTTCTGATACTGTGCATAAAGTCACATCAATAGGAGAAAAAAGGTTAAAATGTTAATTCCTTGAGAATAAATGATTTTATTATCCTGGTACCACTTCCGCCACGATGAACATATAGACAGGCTTCCACATGAGTCAACAGCAGGAGTGGGTAACAGAAAGGGAAAGAAAAAGTAGACCATAATTTGTAATGGAGACACTGAAACTGAAAGTAGCAGTCCCTCACATTTTGCACTGGTGCAGGTGTAGGCGAGGGAGGTAGACGGCGAGCCAAAGATATTTATGTCAATACAAAGCCTCTCTCCTAATATCAGAGTCAAACTAAGTTTCAGATACTCACTTCATATCCTGCTAACTTTGTGAGTTTTGCAAGTAACAAGTATTTTGTGAACTTTTGCAAGTAACAGGTGTCTGAAGCCGTATTTTCTGTAATCTTATGAGACTGGCAAAAAGATGAAATGAAATAATATATACTTGTATCAAGTCCCAAGCCACATGTCTGCAACCAAATAGGCAACCATAAATATCACATTTTCCACTTCCTCTTCCCCACACTGATTCTCTTATTATTTGTGATTTTTTTTTTTTTAAATATGGGGCCTGGTGACAACTATCTTAAAGCTCACCGACTACAGTGGCCCCCGAGGTGCAGATAATAGACGAGGGTGAGATAAAACCAGCACTTACCAAACTTTTCGTTTATTAGACCTCACGGGGAGCACTTTCACGGCGAACATCAATTAATTTTCCTTCCTGCACTATAGTTTTTCTGTTTTTTAAAATTTTTTTAATGCTAGGATTTTAACTACTTCATACAAAATGAAGTTGAACTGTAGAACAATTAGGTAACTTGTCAAAGTTTAACTTGTTTCATAAGTTTTTGGTCAAGGTAACTACAGGTCCCACGAAATTCTCGTTTTGATAGTGAAACATGTAATAACCTAGCCGTTCTTCTAGGGAGACAGGTAAGTTTTCCTTCACCGCTTAACCTCCACGGATTATGTTCTTCTATGAATTAAATGCATGGATATAATACAGTCACTCAGAAGTTTTTATTTGGAATATGTAGAACTTTTAAAATTTGACTTCTATTCAAATCAACTTGGAGCACCAACATATAGCAACATTGTGGTAATGGAAGCATAATATTTTGGTAAGAAGAATTATATTAAAGACTTGCAATATTTTTATGAAAGGCTTTTCCCCTCAAAATATTGAATAAGCCGAAAGCCAGATGCTTAGGTATTTTGCCCAAGCATAATAGCTTCTCTATTACTGAGAGTACGGTCTATTGATAAGATTATTTCTGCATATTTTTTAATAAGGAAAGGTTCAGAGTGTGACTTGCTGATATCCCTTCAAGCTTTTGAGAAGAGATCTTATCTGACCAACACATTTTCTGAAATTGCAAAGAGAACAGTAAACTGTTCAGAAAGCCTGAATCATTGTATTACTTTCTTAAATTTTTTCAAGAATTGTGTATAAAACCACTGATAAGCATAAAATATCCAGATGACTATATTCTTGCTGAAATTCCAAGACTGCTGAATATGAATCTGTTTGTACAGAAAGTCACTGATAACCCTAGTAAAAATAATAAGCTCAAGTTTCCAAGACTTGGAAAGTTCCACACAGTGTGAAAACCTCACACTTCTTCTTATAATCAGCTCTGAAACATCCATCTGCATAAATGGCAGTGAACACTCTGCTCCAGTGGATGCTTAACCCTTCCAATAAGTGCCAGTTACTAAAATATGCCTGTGCCATGAAGCAGAATGCAGCACACTGCTGGAGTTTTCTGTTTTTCCAGAAGGAAAATGTGGGATACAAAATCTATTTCTAACTTCTCTGCTATAAAACAGTTATAGAAAAATAGATCTGGTTGTTACAGCTTTCAAAAATTATATTTTATAGAAGTTACAGATAAAAACATATGCTTATATTTTTGGCTGAAAATTATGTGGGATGGAAGAGTTAATCAGGTGTGATTTTGAATTAACTGTTGGTCTTTTAAAAAAAATAGTGGTTAGCAAGTACCCTAGAAGATTTCAATTGAGTAGGTAATTAAGGCTAGGTTGTGAGAGATTGTTTTCTGCTTTAAATCTCCTAAAGGAAAAAATGGCAATATATTTCCGGTATGTATTCAAATACATGAAACATATGAGGTATGATAAAACTGTATGTTGAATTTTCAAATATTTCCTTTACATTAAATGTACACTGCCATTCACTCCCTCAAAAAATTCTGGTTGGCTCAAACTCGTTTATCTTATCCCTCCTTTTATTTTCTGAAGCAGTTTTGGACTCCTCTTTCCTCTGAGTAGCATCTTCAGGTATAATCACAAATACGGCAAATGCAGGGGCCCAGTGCTGCCTGACAGAAAAGCAGCCTAGTTTAATCTAAGTACAAAGATGTCATCACCCACCTTGTTCACTGGATCTGACATGGTGAGACTTCTAGTTCTTCTATCAAGTCAAAATTTTCATGCAACGCAAATGCTTTCTCTTAATACAGCTATCCAAGCAGCCACAGAAACACCACTAAGGATGCTCATGAAAGAGGTCTTCCAGAACTGCTTCAGAAAGTGGCAAGGAAAAAGAGTTCATTGAGTTTGAAGTGAGAGGGAGATTTTTAAAGGAGATTAATGACAATGTGTCTTTTATTGTGATAGTTTTGTTTTTAATTTAAACATCCTTTTTATTTTTACCATGTTTCATATGTAATACATATTACAAATATGTAACATATCTGTCTTGGTTACTTTTCTCTCATTGCTGAGACAAAATACTCAACACCGAAAATTAAGGAAAGAAGGGTTTCCTTCAGCTCACAGTCTGTAGAAATTGCAATCCATAATCAACTGGCTCCAAATCAGGGTGGCACATGGTGGAGAACAGTTCATGGCACCCACAAGGTAGCAAAACAACAAGGGAGACAGAAGCCTCTTTCTGTCCCTTGTATAGTATCCAGTCTACCAGGATTAGGGCAGTGTCAGTCCAATCAGTGGACTGATCCAGCAATCACATGCCCTTAATCTTAGCCCCTTTAATCCTAGCATAGCACCATGAATCATGAATCAATCACACTCTAGATTCAGCCACTTCCTAAAAAGCCCCATCCAGGAGGATTTTGTTAGACATCTAGATACAAACCACAGCAACATCCATATATATTTTTAAAATTTGTAATGGATATACATTTTAAATATGTGCATATAAAATATATTTATACTCTATTCCATAAATTCTTTACCTACAAATGTGTCCTTTATTTTGATATACAATAGTTTTCTTCAACCTTTGAAGAACTAGATTTAATTTAAATATCTACTACTAGATGATTTG
Source organism: Dinomys branickii (assembly GCA_004027595.1). NCBI lineage: Eukaryota > Metazoa > Chordata > Mammalia > Rodentia > Dinomyidae > Dinomys > Dinomys branickii. The sequence continues at coordinate 21,757 of PVLD010023928.1, read as the reverse complement.
ATTAATGATGTTATAATATAACCATATAAAGTAATACTGTACCATATAACTGCCAGAAATGACATGTTACATTAGTATGGGTCAAATAGTTATTAAAACTTATGTAATATATATTGTTAGAGTATGTTATTTATATTATAATCCAGAAAAAATATTACAATTTACAAAAGATGTTTTACTATTCATCCAAAAGCCTTCTTCATTAAATAAATTTTATTCTCTTCATTTTTATTTGCATAAAAGTTCTTGTAATTATTATTTTTAATAGTATTGAGAGTTGCAGTGAGCCACAACACCGTCTGTTTAAAAAAATTCTTTTTGAGGCAAGATCTCACTAAATTGCCTGGTTGAAATCCTCCTTCCTCAGCCTCTCAAGAAGCCAGGTTTACACATGCTTTTGGTGGGTGGAGTAATCAGCTAGACCAGCAGAGTGGAAGTATTTGAAGCAGCAGCAAGGAGCCAGCATTTGGGCTCTGGAGAACTCCATCAGCAAAAGATCCCACCCTCCCTCACATCCAGAGGCCAAGATCAGCTCCATACCCAGCAAAATTCACATGGCAAACATGGCTGGAGCACACAGCACATTTCTGGGGTCTGACATGGACACTCTCACAGAACCGTGAACCCCAGAGGTTATTTTACTACTTTTATTCTCCCTTGCTTGTGTGATTGACTATCCTTTTTCTGTCTGGTTGGATGTCATCTTGTTTTGTATTTTGTAGCTATTTTTGTTCCAGGTTTTTCTTTGTTCTCCTCTTATTCTGTTTTCCTTTGTTTTTTTTTCTGTTGTTCTCCTTCTCTTTCTGCCTTCTTTTGTTCACTGCTTAGGTTTCTTACCTTTTTTTTTTTTTTGCTTTCTTCTAGTAATCCTCTTTCCTCAACTATTTATTGAATTTAAATTTTCAAGTGAGTAAACATCATCTCTTTCCTTTCTCATTACTCCTTTGAATTCTATTTTATTATTTCCCCTGTATCCTCCAGTTTCCCAAAACTTGGGTGATCATCTTTTGGCCTCCAGCCTTACTTCTACTATATTTGACCTCGTTTATCAAGTTATCCTGTTCCCTAGCCATCCTAACACACCCACCTCCCCACTGCAGGGGAAAATCACTCCACTATGGGGAAAATCATTGCATACAAGTTCATGGTAAATTTTTTATTTTGTTATATAACTTTAGAATTTGCTTATGTGTCTGCAAGTAACAAGTTAATGGTCACAATAGTGTGTCAGTAATTAAACTGTACTTGAAACTATTGCTATTACTAAGTGTATTACTTTAGCCAGGATGTCTTATCTGTTATGAGTTTTCTCCTTTGTATGTTAACATTGTGATTCTATGGTGTCATAATCATAACCAAGCTTAGTACCAAAAGATTGAGTGCTGAGCCAAATAGTAACTTTGTATCCTTTTCAAATGGTGAAGGTAGGACCTTTGGATAGTTGTAAATAACCACCTTCATCTAGAAGACATCCCTTGAGAATGGACATCTAGAGAAGTCTCAATGCTAGTTCTAAAGCTATCTATCATAAGAAATGAGCAATCATCAATACAGAAAACACAACAAAATAAGAAAGAGAAAATAGAAAATGATAAGACACAGAAGGAAAATGCAACTGTAGACTCCTAGCCAACTGAGCACAAGTCTGGAACATAATGAGATACATGCAACTGAAAGTCAGACACTGGAAATTTCTGAAATGATACCAAGAAAACTGACAAAAAGGGTAAAAGACTATAGAGAAAATAATCTCTCAGGTACAAAAGAAATAATACTAAAAAGCAAAGATATTAGAGGAGACACAGATAAAAGATTAGATGAGCTTAGAAAAATGATGGAAAAAACGCCCAACACAGGAAAGAAATGGAATCCATTAACAGACTCAAACAGAAATCTAAGAGATTAAAACCTCCTTTGAAAATATACACAACAGACTGAACAAAGGGCAGGATAGAATATCAATTCTTGAAGACAGATGTGCAGCTAGTGATCAGGAAAAGAAAGATATCTAAAAATAGCAGGAGACAGTGAAAAGCCAATCCAATAGCTACAAAATGAAGCAAAGAAAAATAAAAAAGATTGGGGTCAATGAGAAAGCTGGTGACAGCACAAATGCCATAAAAAACTCTTCATAGAAATAATGTCAGAAACATTCCTAAGCATTGATAAAGAAATTGACATACAAATAAGTAAAGATATAGAATTCTTAATAACCAAGACCAAAATAAAACTACATCAAGACATATAATAATCAAAAGCTGTTAGAAAAAAGAAACAGATCACCTATGAAGGAAAGCCCATCACAGTCATGGCAGACTTCTCAACACAAATCCTCAAGAGCTTGGAGGGAAGGATTTCAAGTCCTGAAAGAAAAGAACTTCAATCCAGGTTGATGTACTCTGCAAAATTATCTTTCAAAATTAATGCAGAAATAGGATACATCCATGACAAAGAACACCTGAAGAAATTCATGACCTCCAAACAACACTACAAAGAGTACTGAAAGATATTCTAGCCAGAGATAAATAATAACTACAACTCCAAGAACAACAGAAACAGCAATGCAGTGCAAGTAATGCAACAAAGAAGAAAAGGCACAACAGCAGAAAAATACTATGACAAAGATAACACATATTAGTTATATGTATCACTGTAAATGGCCTCAATTCACCAATTGAAAGACACACACCGGTAGAATGGATCAAGAAACAAGATCCCACAATATGTTATATACAAGAAATACATGTAACTCAAAAAGAAATGTATAGGCTGAAAGTCACAGGATGGAAAACAATACTCCATGCAACAGAATCTCAGAAAAAGGCAGGGGTAGCTTAGTATGTTTGTGAACAATGTGAACGTCAAACCAAGAATTATCAAAAGAGATAAGAAGTCACTACAGGCTTATTAGAGGAAAACTTCAAGAGGAAGAAATAACAATCATAAATGTGTATGTACTAAATGAGTGCACTCAACTATATAAGACAATTATTTGTAGTCATAAAAAATAAAATAAAATAAGCTATAAAACAGTTGTAATAGGAGAACTTAGTATCTCTTTGTCACGAAGACGTAGATCAACTGGACAAAAAATCAGCAAAGAAATGTCAGAACTGAACCAAACTTGTGAATAAATGCACTTGGTAGATGTTTTCAGAGTGTTCCATCCAACATCAGAATACACATTTTTCTCAAATGCATATGGAACATTCTCTAAAATAGACCATATACTGAACAATAACATACTTCAGTAAATGCAAAGGAATTGATATTATTGCATGCATACTATTTGACCATAGTGCAATGAAATTGGAAAGTAATGGCAAAAACTCCATAAACATGCAGAAATTAAATAACATCCTCCTAAATGCCCAATGGATCACAGATGAAATTAAGTAAGAAATTAAACAATATGTACAACTAAATGAGAATGCAGATAGAACATAACAGAACCTGTGGGGTACAATGAATGCAGTCCAAAGAGGGAAAATTATAGTGGTGAATTCTCACATCAAAACAGAACAAGCACAAATAAATAATCTAATGCACATTAAGCTTCTAGAAAAAGAAGAGCAAGACAAACCCAAAGCCCACACAAGGGAAGAAATTATAAAATTCAGATCAGAAATGAATGCAATAAAGACTAAGAAAACAATACAAAGAATTAATGAATTGAAAAGGTGGTCCTTTGAAAGAATAAATAAAATTGTTAAACACTTAGCCAATCTTATGAGAGAAAAGGAAAGAAAAGACTCAAATTCATGCATTGAGGAATAAAAAGGATGAAATCACTACAGATCCTGTGGTAATTCAGAAGATCATCAGTACCTACTTCAGAAACCTTTAGTCTCATAAAATGGAAAACACTTAATAGGAGTAAAAGTATAATTAATATCTTACCAACAAAGGAAAGCTCAGGTCATGATGGATTGATGGCTGAATTCTACAAGAAATTTAGAGATTTAATGCCAATGCTACTCAAACACTTTAATGAAATGGAAAGGGAAGCAATATACCCTAACTCATTCCTGGAGGAATGAGTATTACCTGATACCAAAACCAGAGGAAGACCCAACCAAAAAAGAGAACTACAAGCCAGTCTCACTAATGAACATAGATGCAAAAATGCTCAATAAAATACTCTCATGCAGAATGCAGGAAATCATCAAGAACATTATACACCATGACCAAGTAGGGTTCAACCCAGGAATGCAGGGATGGTTCAATTATGCAAATTAGTAAATGTGCTACACCATATCAGTTGAGTCAAAGACAGAGATCACATGATCATCTCAACAGATGCACAAAAGATTGTGAAAAGTCCAATATTAATTCACGATAAATAACCTTACAGAATGTTGGAAGACATGGGCATTACCTCAATCTGATAAAAGCCAGCTATGAAATAACAACAGACAACACCAAAATAAGTGTCTAAAAACTGAAAGCTTTCAGTCTAAAACCAGGAACAAGATAAGGATGTCTGCTATCACAACCCCTATTCAATATAGTTCTGGCAACACCAGCCAGAGCAATTAGATAAGAGAGAGAAATAGAATAAGGGTAGGAAAGGAAGAAGTGAAATTATCACTACTCACAGATGACACTTGCAAACTCCACCAAAAGACTTCTAGATTTAATAACTAAATTCAGTAGCATAGCAGGATACAAAGTCAGCAACCAAAATTCAGTAGCATTCCTGTACACAAAAAACAAACTCACTGAGAGAGATATTAGGGAAAACACACCCTTCACAATAGCATCCGAAAAATGAAATACTTAGGAATCAACATATCAAAGGAAGTAAAAGATTTATAAGTTGAAAATTATAGTACTCTGAAAAAGAAACTTGAAGAGGATATCAGAAATTGGAAAGATATCCCTTGCTTATGGATAGGAAGAACCAACATAGTGAAAATGGCCATACTGTCAAAATTATTATATAGATTTACTGCAATTCCAATCAAATACCATAAGCATATTTCACATAACTAGAGAAAATATGCCTAAAATTCATTTGGAACCGGAAGAGACCTAGAAGAGCAAAAGAAATTCTGGGCAACAAAATCAAACCAGAAGGCATCACAATACCTGCTTTGAAATTATACTACAAAGCTACTGTGATAAAATCAGCCTGGTACTGAAGAAAAAACAGGAGGAGGAAGTGGAAGAGATTACAAGATACAGACACAACTACAAACTCACTCAGCCTCCTTATCTTTGACAGAAAGGCCAAACGTGTTCACTGAAAGAAAGATAGCCTCTTTAGTAAAGAAGTTATTTTCCCAGTTCTGGGAAAACTGACTTTCTACATGCTGAAGACTAAAATTAGACCAGGTTTATCACCATGTACTAAACTACAGTTAAATGGGATCAAAGGTCTAAATATTAAAACAGAAACAGTAAATCTACTGGCAGAAAAATTACTTAGAAATCTTGAAGATATAAGTATAAACAGAGAGATCATGAAAAAAAAAATCCAAACTGCATGGGAAATATTTTGAAGAATCAACAACTGGGATCTCAGTTTATGAAAAAGCTTTTGCAAATCAAAAGAAATCACCAACAGAGTGAAAAGACAACCCACATAATGGGAAAAATATTAGCCAATTATCCCTCAGACAATGGACTTCTATCAGAACATGTAAAGAATTATTAAAAAGATCCAACATCCCAAATTCAAAGACTCAATCCAAAAATGGACATCTGAGATAAATACATACTTCTCAGATGAAGAAACACAAATAGTACATGAATATGAAAAAATGTTCAACATCATTGGTCATTCAAGAGATGCAAATTAAAACAACACTGAAATTCCATTTCATCCCAGAAAGAATGGCTATCATCAAGAAACCAACCAATTACAAATCCTGGAGGTGCTGTGTGGAAAAAGGAGCCCTTCTCCACTGTTGGTGGGAGTGTATATTGGTGCAACCACTGTGGAAATCAGTGTGAAGATTCCTCAAAACCTATGATTAGAGGCCCTATTCGACCTGGTTATTCCCCTCTGGGTATTTTTCCAGAAGGATCAAAAATATCACAGCCCAGTAATGCATGTGCTCCTATGTGTGAAGCAGCATAATTCGTAATAGCTTCATTCTGGAAACAACCCAAATGCCCACAAACCGAGCAATGGATAAAAAATATGTAGTTTCATACAATGGAGTACTACTCAGATATAAAGAATAAACTTGAGCCTTTTCTAGGTAAATCGATGCATCTTGAGATCATATTCATAAGTGAAATAAATCAGACTTGAATGTATATTGTCTCCCTAGTGTAAGAAGTTGAAAAAGTAAATAAAATTGTGTACAATACATATGGTGAAACGGGAAGAGATTCAAAAGGAATGAGAAACTGGGATGTGGGAAAGGAGAAGATAGGGAAAAGCAAAAATTTGAAAAGAAAGGTTTGTGCTCATATTATTTCATTAATTTTTCAAGGCTATGTCTTGTAATCTGAGCAACTCCTTTAAAGATAACAATACACAACACATTAACCATTGTTACTCTCCTACTATCTTGTTTTGAAATTTTGTGTCATTGTTTTTTTCTTTAAAAAGCCAGGATTACAGGCATGTGCTAACACGCCCAGCTTACTGTTGTAAGTTAGTAGAGGAAACAAATAGAACTACACTCAGCACTTGTGATGGAGGGCAAATATCAAGAGTACAGTGGCCCTCAGAGCACGCAGCAGCGGCTAGAAAGATGGTTTAATATCCACAGTATTGTTTAGTCGATGATATTACCAAAAGTTTTGCCCACAGGGAATGTTATTTATCTTGCCATTCAGTACTATAAAATAATCACACCTCTGTTACCTTGCAAATATACAGGTGATGTGCTTAAGTGTGGCTTTTAATACTCATTTCTTGTCATAACAAAAGGAAATGAAATATGATGAGAAAGAAAAGCACTCCACATCATCTGCGGATATCACTTCATCAACATCTGATGAAATACCGACAATGTTCATGCAATATTGTGTGACTTCCCACATAAAAATATCTCTGCATATTGTGAATCAATAATTACATCTTCATGACCTTGATAGAAAGCTCAGTCAGTTGAGTGTATTAAATTGAAAAGGGCCATCTTTCACTATTGGTATATCCTTTTTGAAGAAAGTAATTACTATGTGCTAGCCTTGTGGTGAAGGGCAGAGAGACAATAGGATCAACTGCGAGAACTCTCTGGAACCAAGAACCCTTGGGTCCCATCCTAAAATCCTGAAAGATGAGTCTAAGCCCACCCTTAACCTCTCTGCATTTCAACTTTCCTATCATCTGTGAGATGAGAATAACACTTGCTATCCACCCCACGAAGGGGTTGAAAGGGACTTCGAGCAAGTCCATGTGAAGCACTTTGAACTTCTCAGAAGTGAGCTTTTACAGAAGAACAAAGCCTTGCATCAAAGACCTATTCTTACCTTCCTGAAACATCAAGGTGTGTTTTGTGGATAGGATAATGTACAGGTCTGACATTGAGTGCTCCTTTTCATTAAAATAATTGCCATACCAATTTCTTCTCTTTTTATCCTGGGCGCTATTGACATTCAGCCTTGACAAATCCTGACGCTGCTTCTCAGATCACTGTGAGGGGTCTCTGTGGCTCATTTTTGGCTCATGCTCTGCATTCTTCACCAAGAGGAATAAAATGTGTTTCCCCAACCCCCTCCTGAAGCATTGCTAGAAAAAATCATCTGGGAAGAGCATAGAGGGATATATTCAGAGATTATTTATGACTTCTTATTCCGTGGTCATATGTGATGCAGGACAGAGCTAATTCAACTGTTAGCTCCAACCTAGTCTGCAATCATTGCTCTTTCTCTAGCTATCCAGCTTGAGGTATTAAACACTCCCCATCCACTCAACTATGTACAGGGATATTCCATTATTCTTAGGAAAGGAATTGGCCTGCTAAGGAGTGCTAGTATTACTAACAAAATTCAAATGTCTCTTCGATCCCTAAAATATAGATTCTCAATGTAAACCTCATGTTAAAATTACCTACCCTATGTGTGTTAAATCAGAATCTCTGGCCAACTCGACTGCATAGAGATGTTTTAATAGTTTCTACAAATGCATATTCATAGCACTACTGTTTCTAATAGATAAGCAGTAGATGTGACCCAAGTGCCCATGCACAGAAACATGGATAAGAAAATTGTGGTAGATGCATGCAACAGATTATTATTTAAATTTGGGAAAAACTGAGGCATGAAAAAGCTAAAACCTGGGTCCAGGAGATAGAACTTTTGCAAAAGGGAAGGGGACAATGAGATGGGGGTAGGGGGCAGGAGGGCAGAAGAGGTGGATACAATAAAAATTATGCTGCAGTGTGTGCATGGACTAACTCCCCATGACGAATGTCATCAGTGTGTATTGCAAACATGCACTAATATAAAAGCAGATCAACCTCAAACACAGTGTGTGAAATGAGAGAAACCAGACACCAAAATTTACAGGCTGATTCTTTTTATATGAAATATCTAAAGCAGGTAAATTTGCCCATAGAGAGATAAGACTACAGATTGGTGGTTTTCAGGAGCAGGGAAGAGAAGAGAAAGATTGAGAGAAACTGCTTTAATGATGAGTTCTCCATTTGAGATGATAGAAATATTTTGGGTATTTCTAAATACCTTCTTCTGGGAATCTTCCTCCAGAAGGTTAACTGTGATTACTGCTTCAATACCACTGTGACTATACAATATTGGTTGTATATTGTGCAACCCGACCAAGTACTGTTCACTTTCCAAGGCATCTCTCAGTGTGGCTTAGTATCCTTTAGAAGAGAGAGCACCATCTGTATTGTTGGTGTTTTACAAATGCACATTCCCAGGCTTCACTCTGGGACTACAGATTTATAATCTCAGAGGAACGATAGTGCAAGGTTATGAATTCAAAATCTTCAGGTGGTTCTCATGCACTAAGTCTTTTAAATTAGGTTTTAATTGACAAGTTAAAAAAGTGCATCATTTTAAACATGGAAGACCACCTTACCTAGTCTTTGATAAAAGCTCAAAAATTTATTATTTTTGAGCTTTTATCATGACTCAGCTACTCAGCTAAGTGCTTATACATTACCTGTTTTACCTTCACAAATGACAACGATCTTTCTTCACCGAAGAAATGAACCCACGATTACAGAATTAGAAAAGGGTGAAGCCAAAAACCAAAATGAGGTTTCCTGGAAACATCCCCAAGGTCTTCCTCTGACTGTTGTCTTAGCTTTTTCAATGATCTGTTCTTGTTTTCTTATCATCCCTCTCCCTATGTTTTCTAATATTGTCCCTGGAATCCTCAGGCTCACCGGAGAGTAGCCACCACCTACGGTTACTTATTAATGAACAAGCCACTATTTCAATCCTGGCTTTTTTTTTTTTTTTTTTTTGAGATTTCCAGTTCTCTTTGATTTTCAGTGAGTTTGCGACTTGCCTGAGTCTCAGTTCATCTTATTAAGGTCAAGTCAGTCTTGAACAAGCCCCTGTACTTACTTCCTGTCTGATGCACCGTACCCTTGCGCCCCTCAGCAGACCTTCCCCACCACTGTAGAGAAGCAGGAGGCCCTGGCTTTACCGCAGCCCGCTCCCTGGTTGAGCACCCTCTGCCCCATGAGCCAGCCCTGGCTTTGACTATCTTCCTTTCCCCTAGCTTTTCCTTCACCTTTGTTCAAGTATGAATCCCACCCCCATTCCCAAGTCATTAAATCTGAGTTAGAAAGACCGTTGCTTCAGCGCTCCTGCATAACTGCTTTTACATTTATGCCCTGTATTTTCTTTCTAAGACTATCTTCCTTCACTCCAAGTATCCTTTTGACATTACTCTCTTCAAAAGGATCAAAGTCCAACTTCAGGCCACATCCATTTGTCGATGTTTAGTTTCTCCTCCGCATCTGGTTCATCTGACATTCACTCTTCTTTTCTTTTTTTTTTTTTTTTTTGGCGGTACTGGGGATCGAACTCAGGACCCTGCGCTTGCTAGGCAGGCGCTTATTCCACTGAGCTATATCCCCAGCCCACATTTACTCTTCTTAAACACTTTGTGAGACTCAACCAAGAACAGGGTCCACTTTGTGTACTTACTCCGTCTTATTATATCTTGGGCACCTACTGCATGCACAACATTGTGCTGAACACAGGGATGTCATGATGATGCAGACACAGTCACTGATGTTAAAGAACTAGGAACTGAGTGGAAGAGATAAGTTGACAACCATAGTGCTTGATTCACCCATAGTAAATGCAATTGATTTTAAGTATGAGGTTATGAGATGTCCAGCTCTCTAGGCATTGGAGAACAACAAGGAATTCATCTGAGAAGTTGCTGCCCTCAGAAAGCTCCCATAGGAGTGACAGGAGCTACATATCCAAAAGCAGTAAGTGACATCAAGGGGAAAAAATAGCAATCAAATAAAAAGCAGCATCCGTGAAGTGTGCCAGAGGCAGGGTCAGAAGTCATGTTCTGTGAGTTGACAGCTAGGGTAAGATCTGTAGGAGAATAAGGAGCATTAGATAGTCAGAGAGGGCTACATGGAGAAGACACTGCCTCTGCAAAGCTCCTATAATCTGAGTGATCTCAGCATAGCAAAAGGGTAGAAAAAAGGTCACGGGAAACTTTTGAATGGTGATAAGTAACAATTTGGAGAAGTTTTTAATACCATGCTAATTAAGGAGCTTGGATTTAATACTAACTGCAAAGGAAAGCCCCTGGGAAGTTTAACATAGGAGAATGTGATAATTTGGTAAATGCTTTCAGGTTTCTGTAAAAGTTGCATGGATAATGGTTAGCTTGGGGTACAGGGGACCAGGCAGGAATAAATCTATCTCAGCTGTCCAGGAAAGCACGGAGATTGGAATCGTCACAGTGCAGCTGTGAATGCTCCCATTTTGGTGATAGACTACTCTGTCCACTACATAGTCAATGCTTACTATGTTTTTTTTTGTTAATTTACACTTTGGCATTTCAATTCCTTGAGAGGTAGGACTTTGTTTTGGTCATTACTCTATCCCCGCTATCTACAACAGTGCCTGGTTTTCAGTAGCTCCTGAATAGATCAGCATTTATTGAATAAGAAAATAGTAGTTTGGGTATGGATGCTGAAATTCCCTCCTACTCTTTCGGGTTGAGCATCAAAAACGAGTTGAGAACGTCTTCAGCTGAAGGAAAAGTGTGAGGATCAAGTTGAAGGCTCACTTTGTGTTGGCCTCTGGGAAGCAGGTACATTTTCGTATGTGTGTGGAGCTCAAGGGCAGATTTTTTTCACTCATTTGAGATGTGTCACACCATTAGGTCTCAAAGGGAAGAAAGAGCGGAGACTCCTTCCATTGCTTCAGGTGTGCTCCCCAGACCGCTAATGTCCGCACACACTAGATGTTGTTAGAAATGCAGATTTATGGACCCCCTCCAAGGCCAACTGAATTAGAGGCTCTGGGAGAACTCTGAGTTTGAACCAGTCTCATTTATTACTCGGCTGTGCATTTGAGTCCGAGAATCCCTGGATGAAAACATGGTGAGATGGAAAAAAGAGAAAGAGCAGAACAATAAACGCAGGTTTGGGGCAGCTTTTCAAACTCTTCTGATTTTTTCCCCTTATCTTTCATTAAATGAACTTGCATCATTTGGATCTTCTTAGATGTTTTAAGAGTTTTCCACAGAAACAAATGATTTTTGAGTCCTTTAAATTACATAATGGTCATTACAGCAGCATTCTCCAAAATTAATTTTAAATTTGCAAAATAAGTCCTTCTCTGTCAATTACTTTTAGCTTCAGAGCATTAATGGCATAACAGAGATGGGAGTTCCAGCTTTACATTACCTATAATGTAAAGGTAAAAGGCAAAATTCCATAGATGATTTACTGATGACTTATGGTGACTTTGGTCAAATCTGAGACAAAAGGTTTGCTGATAAAGAGGGATGAATAAGTCTCAAGTAAAAAAAAAAAAGTCTCAAGTTTTCCTCATAATACTTTGGTACCTTATAGTGTAAAATAGGTGCTTGATGAATATCCAGTGACTGAATGAAACTTTTCTGAAACAGATGCTGCAGTATGTACGGAAATGCAGGCTCATCTTGGCATATATATGGAAGCTGGAATAATGTATCAGCCTGCCTTATCTCTAATTGGACACCCACTTTCCAGCTGTTCATGTACTACCTAGCAACATGGGGGAGGTCAAGAAGACATAAATTATAACATGAGGTTATTGGCAATCAGCTTCTGCTCTCTTTAAGACACTAATTCGAACAGCTCTGTAACTCATGATGCTAGTTACCTTTCTCATGCTGTCAGTTCATTGTGCATTTGGAAGTGTTTCAACGTCCCTGTTTCCTGACCTCTGGTTTGAATCACCTGAGCAAGGCAAAACACTAGTCACACTGAAATGGCTTCTCACCAGTATTATCTGTCTCTCTTTATTTTGAAATTTAAAACACTTCTCTACCAGGACTGAAATGCTTTTAGCCTTGAGACCAACGACAATAAAGCATTTCCACATTTACATGAAGTCATGAAATTTTCAGTGTGCTATCAAAACACATCATCTTCATTCATCTTAGTTTATAACTCTAGACAGAATTGTTTGGAGTTTTTATTATTGTTCCAATAGTCATTTAAGAACTGAATATTAATGATGCTGACACAAGAATAGTAGCTAAGTTTTTATATGCTCCCCATGCTTCAGGTCCTAGGCTATTTAATAAACAGTAACATTTAACCACCTTCTAAGCATGTCATTGTTATTACTTTACAATCAACTATGCTCAAAGTTTAAATAATCATCAGAATAGCATCGTTCAGTTAGGATTTGGACCCAGGACTCTCAGGCTCCCAAATGTATGGTATTATCCTTTTTTGCACCTCTGCCTCATTGAAACAACTAACATACATCACTGAATTACGCTCATGATGGTTAATAACACCAACATGGATAAGGTTGGCTTATTTCATATGGTCAAAGGCAACAGATCTATATCTGGTTTAAAGCCCATCACAGACGTGAACTTGGTGATCCATTGTGATTATTTTGAATAACACCTGTTCTGCTTCTATTATGTAGGAGGCCTATTTTGAGCATGATGGGTAGAGCAATGAAGAAAGCCGTCCTCTCTCTAAGGTGCCTGACAGTTGGCTGAGGAAGATAAAGGTGTAAATAAGTACGGAGTCTGCACTTCCCATGGTTTAGCTTTGGCTCTCTTCAACTGGTCTTGATTATCACACTGGGTGTCAGCTTTCCTAGTTCCTTCCGACAAGAAAGAAATGAAAACAAAACAACAAATAAATGAAAAAACCTCTGCTTATATTTCTCTCCAAGTGAATGGAATGGAATATCATCCTAAAGCCTAAATATCTGACTAAACTCTTAAAGAAGTGTGTGTGTGTGTGTGTGTGTGTGTGTGTGTGTGTGTGTGTGTGAGATAGTTTGGTTCCAGAATGCCCTACTGAAAGAACATGAGTTCAAGGTTTGGTCCTCAACTGGTGGTGCTATTTGGAAGTGCTGGAAACTTTAAGAGGTGCAGACTATTTGTAAGTAGTTGGAAGAGCTTGCTTTTGAGGGTGGGTATGTTTTGTTCTCAGACTCTCCCTCTCTCTGCTTCTCAATGCCTTTAGACAAGCAGTTCCCCTCCCTCATATATTTTGCTAAGATTTTCTGCCTTACCACAGACCCAGAAATAATGTTAACAAATGACCACAGACTGAAAATGTGTGTGAAACTGTCACTCTTCTCCTTTAACTTGGTTTTCTTTGGTACTTTGTTGCTGTGATATTGGTAGTTAAGCTTAACTTTGCCAACTAATTGGCTTTGGAGACACAGAGGCAATTAATAGACCACACTTCTTGGTGTGCCTGGGTGGGTCTTGGAGGTGCAACCTTGAGCACTGTATCCTTAACCCCTTCCCCTGAGACAGTGTTCCCTACTCTGCACCCTGATCACCTTGGACTAAATGTCCTCCCTCTGTCATGGTCTTCTACCCTGATGTTTCCATTTTAGAGGAAGCCAAGTATGGACTGAACTCCTTGGAACCATGAGCCAGAGTGAACCTCTTTTCCTTGAAGTTATGGGTACCAGTGGGAAATGCACTGAGAAAAAGTTGAACAACAGTGTGTGTGTGTGTGTGTGTGTGTGTGTGTGTGTGTGTGTAATACCTCCACACAGGCAAAATATTTGGAATAGAAGTTCTTGTTTCTTAAATGACCAACTTGAAGCTCAAGAGCCTTCTAAGAAAAACTTGGGATTATCTATAGCTAAAGTTAAAATGGCCAAGAATGTAGTGTGAGATTTGGGGGAGATTGCATGGATCTCCTTTTGATCTAAAAAGGCTTCTTTAGCTTTTCAACTGCTGTACCTTATTGTGCTTTTGCAGAAAGCCTATTGCAAAGTCTGGCATTAAAATGCACCACTGAGTTATGACCAACTAAAAGCTTTTACCCTAAAAAGATATAAGATCAATATTATATTTTTTATTGTTTAGACAACCTGGAGAGGCAAAGCCTTACCTAGGGGAGCACATGTAATTGTAGATAAAGTAATATTGTGGACTGTCTCACAGGAAAGTGTTTATAATTAAAGCCTGTAAATGTAGTTGTTACATAGTTAATGTTTAGTACTTTTTAATAACATGCACAAAATATAGCTCTTGGGAAACACAAACCACTGGATATGGAGTTTGAACATCAAAATCCTTCAGCTTCCACAGTCTTCTGCCATTCATTCTGTACAAAACGCATCTGCAAGGTAACAGTCTGTTGTTTTACACAGAAATAGTCTCAGCAGCTCCTCAACATAGGGCTTCAAATATTCACTGATGATGTATAAAAGTGGGCTCCTGGGGTTGAATCCTATTTGTCATCTGAACCATAATGCAAACTCTTTTCTACTTAACATAGGACCTGACTAATCCGTGGAAAGATGCTGTGAGGTGCCCAAGCTCACATAGGTAAACAGTGAAGTTGGTACCACAACCAAAATTACGCGCTGCTTCTATCCCGTGATCCAAGAGCTTTGTAAAGAGGAATTATTTTAGGTGAGGGAATTATTTTTATTGTGTTCTCAGTTGCTATTTACACACAAGCATTTTTATCAACAGGCTTCCCTGGCAGGGCTCCAAGCCACCCACGTGATGCTTCTAGAATTCATCTGCCAGCTTTGAAGTTTACTATGCCTGTCTAATATTGTCTGATCCTATTTTTTTGCAGGGACTGCTCTTTCTATTGCTATGTAAGACTTGACTGCAATATCAGACACTGAAAAGAGAGTTGTGTAAGAAAGCTTCAGTGAAAACACTGAGAGGACTCTATCTCTGAATCCATGCTTAGCCTTAATTAGAGAATCAAATGATATTACAAGAAAAGAAGGCATTGAAATATGACTCGTGGCTGAGAGAAAAGAGAAGCATTTTTCAGAAAATATTTCTTCAAAGTGATGTCTGATGTTAAGCTGTTTAGAAATCACATAGGGTATTAGGATAGTTTCATTAGTATCACATAATACCAGTTCTGAGTACACATTGAAACTCCTTAATTTGAAGTCACCATTTTCTCTGCAATCAATTACTGATGCGATGCCCCTTAACCTGCAAGGGGGTTCTAAACTAATAAACCTATCATAAATTGAAAATACTGTAATCAGAAATTGCATTTTATACACCAGAAATTGGAGACACAGATAGGTGTTCTGTAGGCAACAAACAAAATATTTTTTTAAAAATGCTGGCAGTACAATGTCTGTTATTTATGTGTATATCTGACTAGAACCTGTAGCCCTTACCACTGCCCACAACAATGAGAGATGTAATATCCTTATCACTAGCTCAGAAAAAGATCAAAATTGAAAGGACATTTTCTACGGAGCGCACATCAATGTTACACCATGGCACAGCAATCATTGGGGGACTGTCTGTACATTTCTTTCCATGAACATCCCCTAGAATTTCAGATGTAACACAGGATTTGAAAGTAGCAGGAAGGTTTTCTACTGACCTTAAGTTATCCTGACATGTTTTATCTCACTGATTTTTATTCTTTTCAGCCTCAGTGAATGGCTCTTCCGTCCTCCCAATTACTACACCTAGAACACAAGCATAATATTCAACTCCTTTCACTCTTTCCTGCACACGCTCAGTTCACCACAAACCCTTCTGGCTCTGCTTGCACACACTCCTTCTGCGCCTGTGTCCTGACCTTACTGCTCTTCCACCTGACTTGGTTCTCCACAAGCTCCCACCGAGACGACAGCACAGCTATAGAACGGGAGCCCAGACCGTGCTCCGCCCCAACTGCTCCCATCTATACTTCACACGGTGGCTGGAGATTTCCCTAAAAACAGCATCAGATGGTGTCACTCCAAGACTTGAAAACTTTCAACGACAACTCACTGCACACAGAATAGATATGCATTATACTTGTTCATGTTTTAAAAGTTTCAGATCCTGCATATTTATCCAGCCTTAAAATATTCCTGTTTTCTTTCATTATCCTCCCAAAATACAGATCTTTCCAATTGTTTAAACACACCATATTTTTGCCTATCTCAGAGTCTTTCTATGAACAGTTCCTTCTTCTGGAAAACTCTTCATCCTGCCGTTAATCTTTGAGGTCTGGGTTTTCATATCATCTCACCCCCAATAACAAATGCTCTCATTCCTCTGCCCATCTCACCTTCGTTGTTTTCTTATCTTTTAAACAAAAACTCCCTGTGTGTTTTCATTCTCAACTGTCAGCCCCTGTGCCCTTGCTGGAGATAATTTCCAGGATGCTGGGATGCCTCTGACTGTGTGGAGAGCCGGAGCACCTATGTTGGTGCTGCCAGCTGCCCTTGAGGACGGCCTTAACCAATAACGCATGGATGAGGGGATCAGCACTCCAGCCTTCCCCTGTTCTGCTCGATCCACTCCTAAGGGAAACTACATTTCCTCATGGTCTTCCTGTGGATTGAGCTAAAGTTACTGTCTGGGTCTCTTCACTCAATACTACATTTTTGCTGCTTCTCCTTTCCTTTTTGGCCTGATAACTCACTTCCCAAGCCTTTACTTGGAAGTATTTCCTGGAAATCACACTGACGTGCTACCTCATCTCAAGTGCTGCTTCCGGGGAAGCAAGCTGAAAGACTCCCCCAACAACTGCCCAACTATTCTTTCCTAATGTACCCCGTACATTTTATTCTCAGCACTTGTGCAAAGCTGTTATCACACAAGGATTTACTCGTTTATTGCTTAAAACTGCCTTTAGTCTTGGAATAAGCTGAGGAAAAATTCCTATCCTTCTTTCAGCCAGTATATTCTTAGCGTCTAACACAGAGTTTGGCTGATAGTAGTTGCCTAACTAATATTTATTTAAAGAATGATCTAACAAATAAAATAATCTCCTGTTGCCCCTGTTCATCTCGATCATGTTGCCAATCCCTTCTCTAGTTTCCATGGAAACCACTAAGTAGTGACTGATGGGTATTCAGGTTTTCATAAAGCTTGACAGTATGGATAGCTTGCCTTAGTTGTGATGCTGTCCACGGGACACTTCTAGTTATTATAATATGCTATGACCCTTTGGCAATTCACTATATGCCAGGAAGAAGCAAAATAGACATATAATATGTCATTAAATCTAGTAAGCAGGTCTGAAATGAAGATACATTACCTTAGTTTTTCATAAGAAAAAGTAAGATTTGGGGCTAAAAAATATTCTCAAGTTCACCCAAAGGGTGAGTAGCAGAAGGTCTTTTAGAACATGAAAAAGAAGAACATGAGCCTGACCATAAAGACAGTATTCTTCACTCTTACCATGTCCCCTCTACCCTATGTTTAGTTTGTTTTGCTTGAGTATCCTCTCAAGGACTAACACACAATAAGCCTAGAAGACCTGAAAACCCAAGAGAATAATTTAGGATTAATTTATTCAACCATTCAGATTCATTCAACATCTACATATACCAAATATGCATTTGATACCAGATAGACAAGCTAAAACCGGAATCAGAAAGAGTCCACAGAGCACGAGGATGGGAATAATGATGGCTAGTATAGTTTCCAGCAACACAAATAGAACTGGGAGCTTGGGGTCCAAAGTCTCACTGCAGAATTGGAATGCTGACTCTCCCTCTTCCTCACTAGCTGTGTTGTTTAATCGCCCTGTGCCATAATTCTTCTGTGTAAAATAAGGATTAAAAGCATAACCCGCACCTTGTACATCTGTCCAGAAGATTAAGTGAGGCAATATTTGCAAATTACTTGGCACAGCCTCTGACATATAATGAGCATCATATAAGCTTGTTCAATAAATAAAGAGAAGGAATTAGAACGAGGGAAAAAAATACACACAATGTTTTCAGAAAAGAAAAATTTAACTCTATCTGGCACGAGGGTGCAATGGGCTATTTGAGGGGAACCTTAATACATTGTTCACATTCACTAAGGAACAAAGAGGAAGAGAAAAAGGAAAACATGGCAGAAGATACAACAAGAAAAGGAGGGAGAAGGAAAACTACGTGCTGAATACCCAAGTGTGTCTGCAGAAGGAGTAAGAGTAGAGTAGTGATAACATGTTAGGTTCCTGGTTAACAGCAGTTAGACCATAACGGGACTTATGGGGCCAAAAGAGAATTTTAACTTTGTGTTATTAATGATGCAATTTAAAGAGAATTTTACAAAAGAATTTCAACGTCAATTTTGAAAGCTACGAAGACTTGTGTAGCTTCCACTTACAATGTAGAGGATGCATATTGTTTAACAGAGTCATTTACTTTCAGGTCTGCAGGCTTAAGCCATCAACAGGACTTAAGCCATCAACAGCATTAAAAAATAGGTTATTAGGAGAAGGAGATTTTAGTAAAATAGTAGAAACAGACTGGTGCATTTTGCTTGCAGATGTGCAGTGTCTTTATTCTGAGTAAACGTATTGACCTCAGAGGTAAAGACATAGAATCCCAATTGAAAATCATTTGCCATAATCAGAAGTCAGTGGTCCAAATTAAAAGCCAGTTTTCACCCATTTGTTGTGGGGGACAGCACTTTAATACATGGTATTTCTGACTTTTGAACATCTAAAATAAATCATGATTTTTTTACGCTACATGTACAGGGAGAAATAATTATATATTTTAAAGTGATAAAAAAAACCCTGGGAAATATAGTGAACTCTAGGAAATTAATTCAGTAGGACTATCACAGGAATTGTTACAATTTCTTAAGATATAGCTCGGTGGAATAAGCACCTGCCTGGCAAGTGCAAGGTTCTGAGGTCAATCCCCAGTACCACCAAAAAAAAAAAAAAAAAAAAAAAAAAAAAAAAAAAAAAAAAAAAAAAAAAAAAAAAAAAAAAAAAAAGAAATTGCTCAATTCAACTATGACGGAAACTTAAGTACCTTCTCTCCTTTAGTCCTCATACTTTTTTAATAAGGTAGGGAGTGTTTGTCTCACTTCTCAGATGAGGAATGGAGATTTGCAGAGGTGGAAGAGCACTGAGGACAACTCAGGTGAGCTTTTAATACCAGCATCATGCCAATGAAAAGGTGCACAATGCAGTCATGAGAAGTGGAATTATCCGAAGTGCGAATGGAATTTGCGTCTCAGCTCTAACATTTACTACTGAGATCTTGGGCAAGATACATAGCATTGCTACGCATTGATCTCCTTATCTATGATGCGGGGATCATAGCTACTGTGATGCAGCCTATTTGTGAAATTAGATGAAACAACACGGGCCACTTTCCTAGCTCAGCTCTTATCACTATAGGTAGGATGATTCAGCCATAACTATAGATCACGTCTGTTTACATTTTTTCCAACTATGACTCACTCAAAATTTTGAATTATTGAATTTTCCTCGCTAGGAACATATTCCTGCTGGCAGTCTCCTACTGTTTCATGTATATTTTTAATTGAATTTGGTTTTCAATGAAAAGTACATTAAGTTCTTCTTAATTTTCTCATGAGAATAATGTCATAGTGTTATGTTTGACTAACCTCAGACCCTGAAAGGAAAAGATGGATTTAAAAGAAAATCTCCTTTGGGTTTATTCTCATGGCATCTACTCTGTGTATAAACAAACAACCCCCATAGCTGAATTTTACAACATTTTAAAAGGTTACTTTTAATATATTGGGTCTTTCGTGTATCAATTTTTCTACATTTACATCTTAGGAAATCTCAGCATCAGAGTTTCCTTAAACTAAGTGAATAAATATTCAAGTCTCAGTGTGTATTTTGAAATGACTATTTGTATAATGATATTTTTAGATGAAAATGGAGTCTCTGGCTGCACATAAACAGGTTTTGCTAACTTTTAATGGGAGCAACTGAAACACAGAGGTCTTTAACATCAAACACAGGGCCCTCCATGTTTGCATAGAGATGCCATTTCCCATTTTAATATTTTGTTATTCCAACACTAAAACTACTACGCCTTTCACTAATTGGTTATTGATGGTCTATGAGGTTAATTTGGAAGACAGTATCACTGAGAGTGTTCTAAATTAGTGAGCCTGACTTTGTCTTGAAGGAGAGAAGAGGGCAGGTACACATAGGCATGCAAGTAAAGGCTGACGTTCTCTGCTTCAATCCAGGGTGCGGTAAACATTCATTTGTCATCTTTGAGCCTGTGGGATATTTCAGGTAAGGAATAATTCATTCACTGAAGTTTTCTAAGCATCTATTTCATGTCAGGCAATGATTCAGGCCTGCCACTGGAATGCCCAAGACATAGCAGTCTTTGCTCTCAACTGGTCAAGAGTCCCTGGTCTGCTGTTTGGGGGAATTTGAAAGGAAAATAGGCAAATAAAGCCCAGTGTGATAAGAGGCAAATAAAGCCCTGTGTGATAAGATTTATTATAGAGAGGGCCGGGGAGCGGGTATGGAAAGACATCCAACCGTCACCTAGTCCAGTCTTAATGATGATAGTCAGGGCAGACTGCCTGGTCCAGAGCCATGGCTAAAGCTAAGAGGAGAAGAAAGAAAATGACTGTCCAGGAGAAAAGTGGAAGTGAGATCTGTCTACTAGGCAGGAGAAACAACACCTGCAAATGTCTACGGTACAGGGAGAACTTGTCTTGATTTGAAAACTAAAAGTACTTGAGCATGGCTGGCAAGAAGATTGTACAAGATGAGTGTCAAAAGATTAACCCAGAACAACAAGCGCACCCTTATATGCCCTGGGACAGAGCCTGGCTATAGTGCTTTAGAGATGATGTCATCAGTTTGGCTACCGTGAGGAGGAAGGACCAAAAGACTGTTCAGGAACCAGGGAAACTGGAGGTTGCCCTAATGAACCCAGTGAAACATAGTTTCTAATGACAGAAGAAACTAACAAAAGTTACTGATTCAAATATAACTAGGATTTCTAAAAGAAATGATGATTGAGTAGATAAATAAGTAGGGACAGTACTGTAGCTTCCTGAACAAATGGAAAAAAGTCTGTAAGGCTTTCATTGCCTCCTGCAATCCCATTCCTTCTTTTGTTGAGTGAACTGGATGATTACTCTCATGACTCATATAAATTATAAAGTAGAAATCTCCAAGAAGGAAGGGTAAAGGCATATCTCTAAAGTTTGGGGAAAACAAAGATAAAAGTTGCATGGAAGGGACTGCAATTTTAAGGCTCAAAACACAAATTAGGCACCAGCTGCATGACTTTGCCAAATGTCCTTGGTTTAGGATGAGGTAAAAAGGAGTAGATATTTGATAAAGGATCCTGAAGTCCATGTATCTTAGCTCTGCTCTGTTAGTCTTCAGATTTAGAGCAAAATCATCTGGGGTTATCCTCT
>PVLD010023927.1:0-19861 GCA_004027595.1 Dinomys branickii | reverse complement strand
CAAAGATGATTGAGAAAGTGTTGGTGCATGCACAAAAGAGAAACAGAAAGTTGAGGTTCAATTGGGAGAAGAAGATGGAAGTTAGTCTTGTAGTGACGAGCTGTTGTTTTTTGGACCCCCACGCCATGTTGGATCACTGCCATGATGATTTAACAGAATTATCCACATGGAAGAAAACATGTCACTTATGTGTTTAAGTTGTCATATGCTTTAATTTGCATTTCTGCCACTTTCATAGTATCCTAAGCAGACAAGCATTTTACTATTTCATTACATTTTCTAGTATAGTCATGATCATATTGAAATCCACAATGCAGATGGTTTCTTCTTCATACATAGGTTTCACTGAAATCATTTGTGAAGCCAGATTATGTTATCTAGGAAGTTCATTTCAAGTTAGAAAACTTATTCCAGAGTACTTTTTATACAAAAGAATATTAGACATGACTAAGTTAGAACACACTAAGTGAAATGCTATGTCACATAGCTGATAGGTTAGGAATGTGTTATTAAAATGTGTACATTAGTCACTAAAAATGAAGAATGATCTCATAGCCCTCTGAAGCTTAAAATTTCTCTGTTTACACTCACATAGGTGGAAACTTTGTTATAAATACTTGATAAAGGAAACTGTATATCTTTTTCTCCAGACCATCTGGGAAAAGTACACCTTCTATAAAAACTAAAAGCAGATTTCTGTGCAGTGCTCACTCTGCATCAGACGCTGCTTCATACACTGTATCTCATGTAATCCCTCTCCCAGCATTGTTAATGTAGATCTAACATGAGCTAATCAGAAAACTAAGGTTTAAGTACTGCTTCGGTTACTCTCTACCACTTGGGCAAATCACTGAATGAGACACAACGAGATGCAGAAAACATAGGCAGTGGATTGCTTTAGAAAACATGTGCTTCAACTTGAAACATGACCTATGACATCTATAGCTGTACTGTGCCTCCTCTCATCCAAGAAATCCTTATTGTTCAAATTGCTATTGGAAATCTCTGGACTGAGAATGAATACTTTACAATTTCACAGAATTTTTAAAAATGATAAATGAACAATACTGAATCAAATTCCAAAAGGTAGTAAATAGCTTATTTCTTTTGTATGGTGGTATTATTGCTAGTAAGAAACAAATTATTGATATGCTATGTGATAAAAATGGAAAAGTATGTTAAGAATATGCTTAGATTAAATAACATGTATAAATAACTGACAGGCCAAAGATGAAAATAGAAAATAATTTTGAATTGTGTAATCATAAAATTGCTGCATGTATACATTCATGGAGATAGTTAAAAATTAATTAGAGGCAAATACAGCTTCAAATATTTCTATTAAAAACAAAAAGTATGAGTTGAGTTGTCAAGAAATTGTAAAAGAAAAACCAAATAAAGCAATGGAAGGTAGATAGAAGATATCCATGAAAGTAAAGTAAAAATCAACAAAATAAAACTTGAAGTCAATCATTTGTGTTTTTAAAGATTAAAAAATTAATACATCATAAGGGGAAATTAATCAAGAAAGTAAGTAAAATATCTTCAAATGTTGTTAATAAAATGAGTGAAATAGATAACATTATTCCCAGTCCTCAAAAAAGTGAGAATATGAGTATGTACTGATCATTATGGTTATTGCTTGTAAAATTACATAAAATTGACAATTTTTTATAAATGTTTAGAAAACTGACCCTGAAGAAATAGAAAATCTAAGTAAGTACATATTTATTATAGACATTGTATCCATAATTAAGAATTTTCCCACAACACAACATACAATTTCACAGTTCATTCTAATGTAAATTTGAAGAAGTTGCGAATACAATTGTACTAAAACTTTTTCAAAGAAAAGAGAGGATTCTTTTCTATGCATTTTATGAGGCCAACATAACTCCAAGAGAAAAAAGATGTTTAAGTAAGGGATAAAAATTAAAATAAGGGAGAAATCATATATTTTAATCAAATATTTTTTGTGAATGTAGACCCAAAAAGTTTAAATAAAATATCAATAAGCTAAGTGCAGTTATATAGAAAAGAGCAGTAGTATATCATGATGAAATGGATAAATAACAACTGGTTATGCAAATTAAAAAGGGTATATTAATATACATATATGCACAGTTCATTGCAAATTTGCTGATACAAAGTATATTTACTAAATGATCTAAATAGATCCTAACAAAATTTAGATTGTTTTTCTGGTAAATTTTGTATTGGCAATTGAATCTCTAATTTCTTTTAATTTTTATTCAACTTATTTGTAAATAAGCTATGAAGAATGAATGCAATTTTAATAAGATTGTTGATTGATATTTTGGCTAATGTTAGTGAATAAAATTAAGGGAAAATGGAGAGGTACAGTAGGACTTTACTCATTAATCAATAGCATGATGGAATTCTATGCTGACTTAGTTAATGGATTTCATATAGAGTAAGATTATGTATTAGTCATAACTACAACACATCTTTAAAGTGCATTGGTAGCTTTTCCTCCTTCATGTCTATAAATGTAGACAATAACAAAATAAATCAAGCTTTAGTTTGTAGTTTTTGCCTATTTCTACAGTGCAAATGATCCTACCATGAGACTTTAAACTATCAATGTGACACCACTGAACCAGAATACAGAAAAAGTCCACAGTAGCAAGCATTGTTTAGTATCGCTACCAGATAGATAAAAAACATATAGAGCATGTGTAATATACTCAAGGACACACAGTAAAGTGCAATAAAATAATGAATTTTGAATATTTAATGCTTTTGTTTTTGATAGGTTTAATTATAATTTTATAAAATTAAATAATGCTTTTGGAAAAAACCAGCCAGCAGTATTTTTGGAAATTTAGCAGTCAGTTCCCATGAGTCAGTCCAAGTTGACACCGGTATAGTACTGGTTTCACCCCAAGGACACAAGGCTGTCGTGACATTACAGAATAAGCCATGTAACACACCATTAAGAACATTTTTAGAAAGCCATGTAGTCATGTCTGTATATGACTAAGAATTTTTAATATAATTCAATATTCAGTCATGTAAAAATCTGGCAATCCAACATTAGGTTAATGTGATAAATCTTACCTACAAAAACTCTCCATCTAACATAGCTAATACGAAAGATGGTGGTAAGATACTGAGAAAGCGGCGGTAAATGAGCACAGTAACACAGACCAGGCCAGTGTGGCCAAAAGGCACAACAACAAGTAAGCTGATGGCAGCCACAGAAATACTAAAGTTACTGTGGAAGCCTCACATTTCACAGAACGAAAATTTATGTGGGGCTGGGGATACAGCGTCAGCCACACAGCGCCTGCCGGGCAAGCGTGAGGTTGTGAGTTCGATTCCTGGTACCAAAAAAGAATAGAAAAGAAAATTATGTGAAAGGCATTGCTTAGAAGTCCCGTGAGATTCTTTCTTATGAAAAGTGACAGTGCTGGGCCTGAGGCGGACCTTAGTAGTAGAGCACTTGCTAGCCTGGGCCGGGCTCTAGAGTTCCATCTCGGACTGAAAGCAGAGGTGCTGCTGCAGAACTAGGACAGATGCGATTCTGCAGACTGTGGTCAGGCTGCTCCCTCCCTTCGCCAAGAAGCACCCTGTTGGTGCCCAGACTCTGCAGCTCAGCCAACCAGACGTGGTGTGAAATAATTTAAAAACGTTTAAATCTATAACAATAGCATATTTGGAACAATCTAATAGTACTTTTGTGATTTTTCCCCCCTCATGATATTTAATGCATTTATGAGAACAGATATGCTGTATTTAAAAGTTTAAGTAAATATTTTAAACAATTTGATTAAGCAGTTTTACAAACAGAAGAAATTTAATGTGCTACTTACATTTCATTATTAATTGAGTGAATATTGCTATGTAGAGGAATGCTACTTATTCAGTACTAGATAAATGTTAGTGTACAGTCATAAGAAAAATTATTCATTAAGGAAGGTAGTAGTGAATGCTCACATCCATACATCAGACCTATTCAGACACTGAGAAATCCATCAAGGATATTCCAATATTTAAATTCTAAAACACTCACAAAATTATCTATTATAGTAAACAATACTTACTTCTAATTTAGGATTCTGGTTGAAATTATCACCTAGCCATTGAATACTAATAAAAGCAATTGTAAAAATGAAACACAAGGGCCGGGGATAAAGTTTAGTGGCACAGCATCTGTCTGCCTGGCAAGTGAGAGGTCCTGAGTTTGATTCCTGATACTAAAACAAAAAAAAAAAAAAAAAAGGAAGAAGAAGCACAAGGTATTCACTGGAAAGAACCATGTGAAAAGAGCAGGGGATAAAACTGTTTGTATAATACAATATTTAAAATTTTATGATTACAGGTATTCAGATATGTCTTGGTTTCTCAATTTCAATTACACAAGAAAATACATATCTTTTTTATAATAATCTAGTAAAGTCAAAGAATAGACTACAAAGATCTGATCATACAAATCTTTCCTATTTGTAATTTTAAAAATTCTTTGATTGTGATAGAAGTATTAGTGCGGAAATAATTGGAAAGAGCAAATTACAATTATTAGTAGCTTTCTTTAAACTCAGAAACACTATTTTAGGATATAGTCCCCACCACACATAAAATTTACTCTTGCAGAGAAAGGTCTTACTTCTACAAGATAGAGTAGTGTAACACTCGTCTCCACAAGTTAGTTTGTTCAGCTGTAAGCTGAGCAGAGCCACACTGAATAGCTGATAACACCCCATCTCCTCAAACTATCCAAGATTTGCTACAGATTTGAAGCCAAGTGAAAACAACAGGAAAATATCATCTGTACAATTATGTGTTTCTACGATTATCTCTGTCTTCATCAACAAGCAGGGTTACCATGGATACCTAAGCACTTGAAAAAGCCTTGTTACACTGACGGGGCCATTGGAATTACATCCTCTTTAAGTGATATTTTCCCTCTTTCCATCCATCTGTCTCTCTTAGCAACCTGCTGCCTTTACTTCAGGCTTTCTTTGGGTTAGGTCTTCCATTAGTCTATTAATTAGGTAGTACGTAACAGTACAAAGAGTATTTGTATGGATGTTAGGAAATACTCTTAGTAAATAAATACTATATTGATCACATTCAGAGAAACACTTCTGTAACAAATACAAAATTTTAGAAATTAAAATTAACCGTGTGTGATTTAGACATTTGTACACGTGGTCATTATATGGTTGCATTATTAGGTCACTGGTTTTTGCTCTCAGTAAGACTCTTTCAGTAAGTACAGGCGTAGGAGATTTAGGGGCTTTAGTTCCGGATTGCGGCAGCAATGGAAATACTGCACGGTAACAAGTCACATGAATGTTGTTCCCAGTACCTACAAAAGTGTTGTTTGCACCCCACTGTGTCTATCAAGTGTGCAATTTCATTGTGTCTAAAAAACAATGTCGACCGTTTAATTGCAAAATACCTTATTGCTACAAAGTGCTAAGGAGCACCTGAGCTATTGTTAAAATGACACCAACAGATTTCCCCACTGCAGCGTTGTCACAAAACTGCAATGTGTAAAAACACACTTTCTGTAAAGTGTGGTAAAGCCAAGCCTGAATACACTTCACTTATTTTCTGCTTAGTGATTTTTTTATGTAAATCATTGGGTAACACTTTCTGTGAAAGCCTGGTTTCTTTGTAAATAACCAGTGTCCAGCAAAAAGGCTTGTTGCTTTAGTTTAGATTTATGTGTTAAAAAGCTCCTGGACTTTAATATAGTTTAGTTTATGTATTCTAACCTACACTTGACATATTTTGACATAAATGATGCTTTCACGTTTTTTGAAAGTGGTTGAACTGTAGAGGCATTAGGAAATTCTGGGGAGCAAAAAAACGGACCACTCAGAGTGAGACTTTCTCTGGCAAACCAACGGTGCTCCGCTGGTGGCCCCGGGCCCCTGCCCGCTTCTCCAAGCCACCCCGGCCCCCTGCCACTTCCAGGGGCCTAGTGTTGCTACTGCTTTGTTCCCCTTCCCTGCGGGTGAACAAGGCTGAGCAACAAAGGGACACAGAGTCAGTTTAACGTGCAGGGAGCTGGGCGACTTTTGCCTCCAGGAGGCAGAAGAGCCCCAATCCTCTGGCGCATCCTGTTTTTATTCACTGAAATAAGGATACAAGCAATTAAAGCAACACAAGGCTCATGTTATCCGTTCAGCGGTGTAAGCTTTTCTCTGGAAGCTGCAGCGTGCCACCACCCGGCATGCTGCTTTTCTCCTTTGTGCTAACAGAGGCGGCCAATGAGGCCTCAGTTCACTTCTTGTCTCCCTGAACTTTCTCTGTCCCCTGCCCCAACAAAATAATGTCCTCTGAGCCGCAATAAACTGACTTTATAAAAACTTGCTCCTCAGCTCACTTGTGACGGCTTGGGATTAGTGTGTTTGCTGACTGAATGTCTTTTTGATTTTTTTTTTTTTTTGCGGTACTGGGGATCGAACTCAGGACCCTGCGCTTGCTAGGCAAGCGCTTATTCCACTGAGCTATATCCCCAGCCCTGCTGACTGAATGTCAAACCCCCATCTAGACTATCACCTGCGTGAGAACAGAGACCCTGTCAGGAGAACCTGCAGAGCCTGCCCCTGGCTCAGCACCTGGCACAGGAAGAAACAATAGGCAGAGTTGAAACAGTGTGTAAACACGGGAAAACACCACACATATGTCGGTTTTGAGAAAAAAAATGGGAAAAAAACCTAGGTAGACTGGGAAAGGAAAAGCTGAGGGAAGTCATTATAATTTTGTTACAAATTAATGGGAAGAATTATGACTGGATCCAGTATATTCCAGGTTACTATAGTTTGTTTCATTTAATTTTCATAATGTCACCTGTAACTTTTTCTTTTAGAGACATGGTCTCATTATGTAAGCAGGCTGGCCTTAAACTTGTGGGGATCCTCCTGCCTCTGCTTCCTGAGTGCTGGGGTTATAAGCATGCACCATCACACCTGGTTTGATAGCTCTTCTTTAGAGTACAGTAAGCTAAAGATGAGGGAATTAAGTAACTTCTCTGAGGTCATTTAGTTAGCAGAGTTAAGTACATGCATGTCGAGTACATTGATGTTAAGGACTGAACTCTTTCTCTCCAAATTAACGGGATGAAGCCTGCCCGCCTCCCAGTGTGACTATTTGGAGACTTCCAAAGTAATTAGGGTTAAATGAGGAGGTAGAGGTGCATTGCTAACCCAACTGGACTTACTTCCTTATTCAAAGAAGAGAAACCCGGGGGGGGGCGGGGAGAGGGCGCTCTCCCTCTCACACACAGCGCCCGGTAAACGCACAGCAAGGAAGCAGCTATCCACAAGCCAGGAAAAGCGTTCTCACCAAGACCAACCCATTAGAGCCGGAACTGTGAACTTCTGGCTTCCAGAACTGGGAGAAAATGCAAAAGGCCTTTTCTTTGTTGGAGCCATTTGGTGTGTGATATTTGTGTCCTGTTCTGGCCCAAGAAGACTGATGTAAGAGGAGAAAGAGAGGTGAAACCACGGGAGAAGGCAGAGGGAGGAGGGGAAATAGAGGCGCAGCGAGAGAGGGAAGGAAGGAGGCGGGGCAGAGGCCGCGAAGAAGGGAGGGAGGGGCGGAGGGAAAGAAAGCAAACAGGAGAAAGAATAGCATTTAAGTTAACAATAAGAAACAGTTTCCTTGTATGAATTTGGAGACAGAATAAAGCTAGGTTATTTTTCTTGTATTGTTCAGATTTTATTCCTCTTGGAAGGAGCATGAATTAGATCATTCATAAAATAACTGCTGATCTGCTGGTAGGCATTAAAAGAAACAATAAAGATGGCTGACGAGAATCAGACCTCAGCTGCAAAAGCAAGAGACGTGATCAACGCTCCTCGTTTGCTCCTCTACTTCTGGTCCCCCACTCTTCTTGTTTCTCAGCTTTCTAAAATTGGCCAAGAGCTTCTAGCACAGAAACAGAACAAGGAACTTTTGCTGACTGAAAACTACGTTGTGAGAATAAAAAAGCTTGCAAGCAAGGCAAAGAGAGCTGGCAGTGTGAAAGGCAAGCGATAGCTGATCAAACCCTCTACCTCCTCTTGGGCCCTGCTGAAGTGTGCTAAGTTCCTAGATAGGACTTGGAAAGTTCTGTCCGCAGGGTCTTCATTCCAATTGTTGGAGAAATGCAAACAGAAGCGTATTATAACGAAGCAATGACAACTTGGGTTTTCTTCACTCCTTCTCTCTCCGTTCCCTCTTTTTCCATCTTCTTTCCTTTCTGTATGCAGGGTGCTGGTGATCAGACCCATGCCTTGTACACTGTAGGCAAACGCTATGTCACTGATGTACGTCTCCAGCCCTCAGCTCTTTCCATTCTGCGTCATAAAAGTAACTTCCCCTGTGGCCATAACTAGAAAAGGTATGTATCAGTAGAAACACAAACATACACAAGTGCATGCACATACACACAATCTGGAGGTTGTCTTTCAGATTTTATATGATTAGCTTCAAACCAAAGTTCATCTGACATTTAAAGTCCCTTAAGGAGTCCATAGGAAGTAGCATATTCACTCAATCAATAATTATTCTAGCTGCTTATTAGTAATTACATTCTGCCTGTGCTTTATGTATTTGATATACACTGCAGAGTGGGGATACATTATTAACGAATAAGAAGATAGAGTTTCTACATCATGACTTTTGTAACAAAAGAGGATACAAAAGCAAACACTTTCAAAATTTAAATTAGTACAGAGTAAAAATAGGGCACTGTGATAGAATGGGGTGCTATGATAGAATGGGGTACTATAATGCAAACTATGTTAGGAGTGGCTGTAAGTCAGGGAAGCAAAATACTTCAATAATCTAACTTTTTTCTCCCATGTCTAATATCTGACTTGGTGTACACATTGTAGAAAGTAAGATGAAAACTACAAGGTTATTTTAACAACTGCTTTACTATTATCTTATTCCAGAAAAATTTGCCTTGCAAGCCAGTCTTAGCCATTTGATCTCTGATAATTCTTGCTCATCAAGAAAATAAAGACCTTGGTAAACTCTTACTAGATATATAAAAAATAGGAATCATACTAAAGTAACCCAGTAAATAATTGTCTTCCATGTTCAAGGACCCCGTGTCCTTTCATCCCACCTCAAGGAAGCCATTTCCACATTTTAGCATCTCCCATTTCCAGCACCACCTTTCAGTTACTGTTTTCAACATTAGTACATTGAGGGCAAGATAAGCTAAGATTTGTTGTGGCAACTAACCAACCAACCAAAGCTCCATGGCCTCACATAGAGAAACTGCCTGTTTTACTTAGGACATCTCTCACTGAAGCCACTCTGTCATCTTTTAAACAGTGGCCCTGGCATCCCGCTCCCCGCTTTTGACAATGCTGTTGTCTTAAATAAGTGGTCCAAAATTTTCCTGTGAAGAGATGCAAGAGACCATCCATGTATGGAGTTTTGTAACCAGGCCATTATCATTTCTATTCATATCCCATTGGTTAGATTTCAGCCACAGTCTATTTGAATATAAGTCCGAGAAATGTCTTCCTGTGTACTCAGGAGGAAAGTGGGCTCATTCAGCCAGTATCTGCAGCAGTTCACCTGTGAGATCAGCAAAGAACTATTTCAATCTTCTTCCCAAATGTAGAAGAGCAACAACTTCAAATCCCATTCCTATCCAGTTAACTAAATCCAAAAGGATGTTCATAAGAAACAAGAGTATTACTTATCAGGATCTCCAGAGAAACAAACCTAGAAGGAAGTAGGTATATCTCTCCTCAAACTGTTTGCTCAGCAGGCACATATTGGCAAAATGAGAGATGTTTTGATTTGTATCATCCTGGGATTTTCAATATGCACAAATGAAGCTCTGTTTCTCTTTGACATTGACTAGGTAAATTGTAGGCATGGGGGGCTTATTTTAATGAATAGGCTCGTGTGATTTTGAGATTGAGGTGCTTGTACTATCTCAGTGAGGGCCAGCAGGATGGGGACTAAGGGAAAGTTTCAATTCAAATCCAAACGCTGTCTCGTGGTATAATTTACATACTTTTTCCTTTCTTGGGAAGATCAGTTGTTTTTTTCTTAGGACTTTCAGTGGATTAGATGAGGCCTTTTGACATTAAAGAGGATAATCTGCATTGTTCAAAGTCCACAAATGTAAGGGTTCATGCCATTCAAAAACTACACACGCAGACATACTAAAAAAGACATGTGACCAAATGTCTGGAGAAAGACAAGCTGATCTACAATTAATCATTTTGCCAGGTAGTAAAGGAGTCTTCCATTGGCTTGAGAGGTGATCCCTCTTGATCATCCATGAATTTAAAAATAAACTATTTGCTAATCTCTGATTGTTGTCTCCAGGTATCTCTTCTCAGTTTAGCAGGCGCCAATTCATCTTACACAGAAACAACAGAGGTTGAGGCCATACTCTTTAAATTCATCTTTCCCTTGTATCATTTTATTCAGTTGGGAAGCGTTTTATATTTGTTGTTTGTTTACTTACTTTTGTCTATCAGTTCTGAAAGACATTTTTCCAGGATACAACTATCTGGGTTGGAGGATTTTTTTCTTGTAGGGCTTAACATGCATCATTTCAAGCTCTCTGTGAGTGAATGGTTTGGGGTGGTAAGTCTGCTGTGATTCTTATGGGTTTTCCTTTATGGGTGATTTGTTTCTTTTGTCTAACAGTTGTTAATGCTGTGTTCTTATGTGAAATTTCTAGAATCTTAACTATTATATGCCTTAGTGTGGCTTTTTTCTTATAATGACTAATTTGGATTCAGTCTTATATTATCTTCTTCAATCATGTAGCAGCTTTTCAATTGATTTTTCATTGTCCCTTGCTATTTTTAAGAAGTCTTTCATTTGATGATCACCACCCACAATCCTGTCTTCTAGATCTGATATTCTGTCTTCACAATGGTTGATTCTTCTGTACATGCTTTCAATAAAATTTTTGATCTCCTTGGTATCTGTTTGTATCTGTTTTATGCCATCTAGTTCTTTCCAATCTTGGGCATTCATGGTTTCCCTGAGCTCCTCCATCTTTTCAAATTTGTATTTACCCTAGGTTCATTGATCATTTCCTTCATTATGGTCATCATCTCTTTATCTACCTGTGTGATTATTTCTGACTTGTTTTCATCTCGGGATTTATTCATTTGCTTTCTTACTTCTGCTGGTACCATTTCATAAAGTTGAGGGGACAGGCTTTGGATTTCTTCCACTCCAGTGCCTTCTAGGCTTGCTTCAGGTGAATCGAGTGTGTTAGATTTCATCTTGCTTCTGTGTTTTCTCACCCTCTATTTTTATTTTTGTTTATTCACTTCCTACACCGAGGCTTGTAAATGGCTTAAAGTAGGTAATTTTATTGCTAGCATCAAGATTTCTTTAGGTAATGACTACTTTTCAGAGCTCATTTCTAGGCTGGTTTTTGACCTTTTATTCTTTCTTGGGATCCTATCTCTTCAGTTTAATAGAGATGAGAGATTGAAGCCTCTTTGGCCTAGCACAAAGTTCTTTGGTACTGGGCTGTAGTATTGTTTGTAACACGAAGATAATCTAGGTATTAGCATATAAAGAGGCTCAGGTGATAATAACAGCTCTGTCACTGTGGTTAACTTAGTATAATTAGTAATAAACACAAAATGGAAAATGACAAACTGCGATAACTAATACTTTGTCATCTTTAACACTATGTACAAGATTTACAGTTATATAACTGTTTTGGTTACTTTTTTCTCGTTGCTGAGACAAAATACCCAACACCCAAAATGAAGGAAGGAAAGGTTTATTTAGCTTACAGTTCGTGGAGGTTTCAGTCCATACTTGGCTGGTTCGGCAAACTGTTCATGGCAGCAGAGCACAGCAAAAACCACCAGCAAAAGGGAGGAATGGCTGCAAGCAGCCTCTTTCCTTCCCTTACATTTTGAACAGGCTACACCCACCCAGGGGGCGTGTAGCTGTCACACAATCTCCATCCCTTCCTCTTCCACAGGCTCAGGATGTGTGCAAAGTAAGTACCCTGGCTTCCTGCTGAATCACTCAGCCAAACCTCCAGATTCCCCAAGTTGACGCAATGTATCAACCATAACAATAACAAAATCTAAGACAAATCAGAGAATTATGTACAGAAAGTGTCCCCACAATAGAGCAATTTATACCTTTTCACTATAAAGCAGATTTCAGCTGTAGTAAAATACAGTAGTTTGCTTGGTTTCGTTTGTATCGTATGACCTCTTTGAATGTTTCATTCCTTCTGGTGAGTTTAGAAATGTCTTTCCAGATGTACAGTATCTCAAGCTTTTTTCCACCAACAAAATCATTTGCAAACTGACCAGTTCATTTCAAAGTGTGTCTTTTTCCTACAATAACTCATTACACTGCCAACCATAGCCCACACGCACCAATATTACATTTCCCCCTTTCTTCCTAGACTTGTCCACTCAGTGGGCCCCCAATCTGAAAGATAACAGATGTTTTGATTTATATCAGCTTGGAATTTTTAATATACAAAAATGAGGGTCTGCTGATATTTGAAACTGACTGAGCTATAGAGTTAACCTAAAATAGTGTCTAGGAGAGTTAAACAAAAATCTAAGCAGGCACACATGAAGTAAAAGTGAGAAAACAAGCCCATTTGCAGTCACTTCATTGAGACCCTTCACTAAAATTATTAAAATTTCAGTCAATGTTTATTGTATTTGGAAACAGAGACTTATATGAATGATAAATCAGTAAAAGATCGATTCTTTGCTGTGCAGAAAACTTTTAGTTTTATATAATCCTTTTTGTTGATTTTTGATGTTATTTCTTGTACAACAGGGGTTCTATTTAGAAAATTCTTGCCTATGCCTAGATCTTCAAGAATTTTATCTGGTTTATCTTTTAGGAGATTCAGAAAAGAAATTAAATATTTTGTGAACTCTCTCTAAGT
Organism: Dinomys branickii; assembly: GCA_004027595.1. Classification (NCBI taxonomy): domain Eukaryota; kingdom Metazoa; phylum Chordata; class Mammalia; order Rodentia; family Dinomyidae; genus Dinomys; species Dinomys branickii. The sequence continues at coordinate 6,966 of PVLD010023927.1, read as the reverse complement.
AAATTATTATTGTTTTGTGTAAATTCACTAGTCTGAGAAAAGATAAATTATAGAAAATAAGACTTCTATCTATGAAGTTATCCTGATGATTTAATTATGTGCATAAGTGCAGCAATAACAAATGGGAATTTTCACATAGAACATTCTTCGGGAACAATTTTTCTATTTCAGAGTAAGATTGTTTGAAGGAGAGGTTGGAGTAGAATTATTCCTTTAGGTCAGTTGATCTCCCCTTTCTATCTTTTCTTTTCCTTTCTTTTCTCATTTTCTTCCTGCTTCCCTCCCTCCCTTTCTGTCTTCTTTCTCTTCTCTCCTCTTCCCTCTTCTTTTTGGTAGGGTCTCACCATGTAGTCAGTGTTGCCACGAACTCACTATCCTCCTGTCTCAGCCTCTCCAGTAGCAGTACTTACCTAACCACATCATAATGGTTGATCTCCTTTTGAAATACTTTCTTCAAGCTTCTAATGTGAACTAGGTAAGGACCCACCTTAATATTCCTTGGTAGGTTTTCTGGCGATCACATAAGATCTCATGATTTCTCCATTAGAAATACCCTTGACATGTCTCCCAGTGTGCTGCACCTCATCCTCTTTTCCTGGAGATTTCACTGGAAATTTACTAACATTTACAGGCTTATTAGAATACAATGACACCTTAACAATATAGAGCTTTCTGATTCAGAAATACAATATATGTCCTAATTTAATGTTGAAACGCAGACTGACATAATAAAATAAATGTTTATAATATTTTGTGCATAAGTATAATTGATATTCTATGTCAATATTTGATTAATACACGTTGAAAATTTAAAAATGGACTTGGCAAGTCTTTTTCACCTTTACTTGCTAAGGATTTGTTCTAAGGAGCAAATATACCATTTTACTATTATTTCAACCCTCGTTGGTAAGGTTTTAATCCATCAATGTAGCCATTCTTATATGTTGTTATCATGTTGCTCAATGCATAAAGACCAATGTTCATCTTTCAGATGGAGGTGGCTTGTAGTGTTACAAAGGTCTGCATTAACCGAGTGTTTGACTGATTGAGTGACTTATGCCTTGATTCAACCATGGAGCATTCCTGCATAGGCCTCCTGTTCTGGACACCCAAACCCTGCGTAGATTCCCCTGCCACAGAGCGGAGGTCGGGGTCCATGGACAGGAGAGCCGGACTTTGGGTTGTAGCAGAGCAACAAGATGACAACAGAGTGACTCCTTCAGTTGGGAAGTAGGCCTAAGTCCATCCGAGAAATTAGGGAGTGTTACCGCACTGGTGAGACTCTTTCCTTGATTTTTACTTTCGTTTTTGTTACTGGATCCATTACAGAACTCCATAGTGGAATATTTCTGCTTTTCCCTTTGCCCTCATGCTGTGAATCTCCATGTGAATTTCTATTTCCTTCTATTTGGAAATCTTCCTCTTACAGGGGAATTTGCCCCAGGGAGCCAATAGCACCATGGCCGGTACCCATCCCAGCCTGAGTGCTTGCACTTGGATTTTCTTCACAGAACTTGAATAGAAAAGAACTTATGATGGTTTTCTTTTGATGCTTCTGCTGGTTACAAGGTCTAGTTGTCTTTTCTTAGTGTGATTTCATTTGCTTCGCATCCTCCACAAATTTCAGTAATGGGTCCTTCCTATTTCCAACATGAATACTGTTTCATTATTATTTTTCAATTTATGTTTTATCTTGAGAGTCAGGTCAGTAAACACATAACCTCAGTCTCTCTTCTTGGATTCTACTCTTTTTATTTTTAACTTTCATTGGTCATCAGGTAGACAGAATAAGATGGTTCCTTTCAAGGTCAGCTACCTTGCTCTGGACATGACCACTTCCATGTTTATATTTTTCTCCGTGCAAATGCCCATTCCTATTTTGTGCCGCCCACTGCCATCACTCTCCGTCTTTCTAAGCCTCAGTGGGCCCTCCCCGCCCCACCTCACCTCCTTTTCCCTCCCCTGCACCCCCTTCCATCTCTTTTCTTCTCTTCTTCCTCCTCTTCTTTTTCTTCTTTCTTTGAGGGGAATATTTTCATGATCCACTAACCTGTCTCACATTTCTGACTTACCTAGGGCTATATCTTGGGGAAGCAGCCATGCTATTCTGTCATTTTACCAGAAAGACAGGGGAACAGTAACATTTTTATAAAAATAAACGACCATGCAGTTTTGATTTGAAAGCAGCTATTGAAATTTGCTTCCTAAAAGATACAGTTTATTCAAAAGGGAGTCTTTCGACACATGTAAGAGTCTTTTTATTAGAATGAAGGATCTAGAAAATGAATTTTAATCAGTCACTTTGATCTAGCTTCTAAAAGAGAAGATTCAAGGATACCACAGCTGGTGGAGTAAGAGGGAGAAATATGGCCTCAGCCTCTCACTACCTCACAGGTTCTTCAGACAGAAGCTGCTTGGAAGTCTCAGTGACATTCTGTGATTTTAGATGCTCTGTGATTTTCAAAAGCATAGAAAGTGGATGAGATTTCACATAAATTTAAATCTCACACACAATTTTGGTACTTTGCACTTTAGGAGCTCAGAAATATGTAGTGATGATTGCAAGAAGTATGTTGTCTGGGGCTTACTCTTGAAAAGCCACATAAGTCATCTAGAGTGCTACTTCTGAGGTGTTCCATGGAAAGTGGATGCAGTGATTTATTGGGCACTAGTACCTTACTGACTTAAGCTACTGCATCTCTCTAGTGATAAACTTCTCTTCCAGATTAAACCAAATTCTATCTATTCTAGGCAAATACTTCAAGTGTCGGACCATGAAATAATTGATTATGGAATGCACAAAAAGAAGAGAAGTATTCATTAATAGTTATGCGTTCATTAGCTTTGGTCAGGAATGTGCAAATGAAACTGAAAAGCCTATTAACAAATCTGATTAGGCACACACAATTACTATTTGAAATATTGACTAGTTCTTTCTCTATGTGTTATCTATACTCCAGTAGGACTTCTAGAAACTGCTTTTCTTTTCTTGGGGGGTTGGTTTGATAAGTTCATTCAAATTTTGCATTGTAAAATCACAAATTTTGTAAATATGTCATATGTAATAGCCTTGAATATCACACAGAAAAAATCTATCCCCAGTCATGTAATCACAGTAGTAACAAAGACCAGCCCTGCCATGCATTGGTCTGAATCACTGCAGTCAGTTCCCTTTCATGGTTTCTTAAAAGGATGATGGAATCTAAAACCTTGTTCTGCGCTGTCTACTCTCTTCTACTTGCCTTGGCCCTTCTAAGACAAACACTGTAATAAAGACATGTAGATACTTTTATCCTATGGGAGCTGATAGGGAGACTGAATTTTAAAAAGAGCACATGTTCTTTCTTTCTCTTCCCTTTCATTTCTTTTTCTTTCTTTCCCCCTGCCTTTTTTTCCTCTTTCCTTCCCTCCCTTTCTCTCCCTTCACTCTTCCTATTCTTTTTCCTCTTTTCTTCTCTTTCTTCCATGGCTCTCTCCCTAATTCTTCCTTTACTATTTTTCTCTTTTTTTATGAAGTCCTAAATAAGGCAAAGTCTGTGTGATGACGGTTCTCCAGCATACCCACAGCCCTCATCCACGTTAGTGAGGGAGGAGCTGGTGTTCTTCCTGCTGCATATCTGCTCTGCGTCCTGGGCACTGAAGGCTAGAGTTCCTGGGGCAAAGGGCATCCTGGGGGTGGAAGCCAAATCAGCAATTCATTCCGTGGTCTTGAGCCTGGTGATGACCCACGGTGTTAGAGAGAAACTGGGAGGAACTGTGCTGTCAGCAACAGGAAGTTGGTGAAAAATGGAAGATGCCCTTGGGGAGTGAAATGAAGAGCAGATGGCTTTAATTGTTAGCCTCCTGGAGACAACTGACAAGAGAAATTCTGCTCTTTTGACATTTAAAAGATACCAGAAATACCAGTGACCACATTCCACAGCTTCTTGAAGGTTCCCAGTGTCGGGAGTTCAAACTCCTCTCTATTTTCATTAGTGAGCAGTGCATAAAAACTGCAGGTGATAAGATTCCTGATGATCTGGCCCTCTGACAGATAATTCACTGAAGTACACACAGCCTCAAGGGGTGTGAAGACATAGATGAGAGGAAGCCGTCTATGAAGGGCATTTGGGGAACATCTGTGAGCACCGCTCAGTTGGAAAGCAGAACCCATTCTCATTCACTTAGTGAGTCCTTTTAGTCCTGAGGGTAGAAATCCGATTTAAATTGTTTTGTCGTAGTATGGAATAGTCTGCCATCTGGAGAAAAAAACACACTTCTATGAGACACTTGAAGAAAGCGTTAAAAGACAGGTTAACATTAACTCTATTCCTGACCCAGCAGTCAGCTCCTGTGTGAAAATTAAGGGGTGACAAATGTAGACCCCAGATAGAGAGCATGTAAGGAACAAGGAAAAACATGCCTGCGAGGTAGAAATTATACAGATGTCGATGCATGATTATCAGATCAAATGGGCTTGACATATTTTAAGCATTAATGCTTCTCTTGTTTAGTAAGATGTTAGTGGAACTTTATGATAAATATAACTAATTTTCTAGTTTCTACCTGGGATTTGGCATGTAAATCTCACAGCTCCTTCACTTCCTAAAGGGATTAACTCTAAACCAGTGTTTTACACTGGTCACGAGTTCCTCAATAGGATTGAGCGATAGTTATCCACACAGGTGACTTTCTGGAAAACTAATGCTTTACTGCTTTCTGTCTGTGCTCACACTTAAGTCTCTATTCTCCTACTTGTATTTTTTCACCTCATCTCTAACTGGCATTTGGACCCTGACTTTGGGCTTCTTCCTGAAGGAACCAATATAAAACTCCTCCATGGACATACATGCCCATTCTGATACAGGGAACCTGTAACTCCCAACCTGCTAGATGTGAGATGTGTCTGGTTTGTGTTCCCCCAAATCAAGAAATGAATCCTGAGGACATTAAGAGTAGGAAAAGTTTATTGAGAGTTCCTGAGGTGGCCACTGAGGCCTTCTCAGGGATAAATTATAGTTGATGGGTCAAACCATAATCAACCAACAAGATAACAGGTTAGCTGCTTAGCTAATATTGATCCAATAGGGAATCAGGGTACATAGCAAGGACATAAGGCTGACATCATCAGCCTTGCTTATCTATGTCTTTTAAAACAGGAACATTTGGGGGAAGGAATGGATCCAGGTGTTCTGGTCATCCACCAAGGTGTTTAATGCATATCTGGACTCAATGGTCCAGATAGTATTAATGACAATGTAATCTCAAGGTATTGTTTATTTGTCAAAGAGGAATATAGATCCAGGCACTGAGTCTTTATCTTGAGCCTGGCCTTTTTTAGATACAACTCTAACCACAATACTGATGTCTTTATTTTGCACCAACTTCCAAGAAAAACCAGGCTCTCTCTCTGACTGTGTATTAATTTCTGCCTAACTTAGGTACCTACAAAACTTCCATGTAGAAATTTTGCCCCGTGTTCCCACATACCCTGTGAGATGTACTTGTCTCACTCTAGGTCAATCATGTTGTATTTGCCCTCACCTTCTAACATGCTGTGCACTTTGAAAGTGAAGAACTGTGATTTAACACTCATCTTTGGATCCAAACAATGTCTGGCACTTAGACGGTGCTTATCAGTGTTGTTGAGTGAGTGACAATTTCTCCTGCCTCTGTTGTCCTGACCCCTTCAGCCATTTCTCCTGTGAAGACTCCCCACTCCCTTAACCAGCCCCCTTGCTCAGGGTTGCGTTATTCTGTGCATCGGCTCCTGCTCTAATTTCCTGCCAGCTCTCATAAGCTCACTCTCAGCCATTTCACTTTCCACCACTCTCCAGACTGCAGGACAACTATTCTTCCAAAAACAGCAGCTCCATTTGATCTCTCTCTTCTTTAAAATATCCACCTGTTCCCACCAGCTTTTTAATTTAGTCTAACATTTAAAAATTCTCAACCTTATTGTTCTCTTTTGATGTAAATAAAAGTTACATTTTGCAAAGGGACTGTATCATAACAGTTGTGAATGAGGACCTGTGTGCAGACTGTCAGTTCAAACCCTAGGTCTACTTTATGGGGCTAAGTGGTGGCTTTCAAAAGATATCTCTTCCTAATCCCTGGAAACCTGTGAATGGTACCCAAAAGGGTAACTTTTCCCAGTTTTCCTAAAGGTGACAAGTATCCTCATAAAAGAGGTGCACGGGAAGGTTAGTTGCACACAGAGGAGAAGGGAAGGTGGGATAGTACAGGACTTGAACTTCCTTTCCTTGAAGACTGGAGTGACATCTTCAGAAGCCAAGAATGGTGAGACCAAAAGTCAGGAGAAGACAGGGACAGATTCTCCACTACAGCCAGTAGAAATAGCATGACCCCATCAACTGTTTGATTTCAGCCCAGTGCTACTGTTTTGAGAATTTGGACCTCCAATAAGGCAAGAGAATATGTTTCTGTTCTTCCAAAGTAGCACATGTACAGTAATTTGCTGTAGCAGCCACAAGAAATGAATATATACCCCTTTCTAGATATAATCCTGGCCAACTTTAGTAACTCCTCCAAGCTTCAGTTTTCTCTTTGTGAAATGGTTCCTTGATTATCTGAAGACTGGGTGATTTAATGTATGCAAATTCATACTCAATGTTTAGATTCTCACTTTATCCTGGTGATGGTCATAGGCTCCCACACATATTTTAACACTGCAGAACATTTCTTAGTATTATAGAAATTATAATCAAAATATTGACTGAATAACTATTTTTATTGGACCCTCTCTGTAGGTAAGATTAAGTTTTATTTTTTTTTTATTTTTTTTATTTTAGAAACATAAAAGTACAAAAACATATTGACAAACAGATACCCATTATCATAGAAAATAGTACAATCACAACTAATCTATAGACAAGGTGATATGGTCTCAACAGTAGTTGTTGCTTTATCCATTGATATCTTCGAATTGTAGATGTATGGACCCATATACAGACATGTAAATTTAGT
>PVLD010023926.1:12027-26482 GCA_004027595.1 Dinomys branickii | reverse complement strand
TTTTCAGCTCGTTTTTTGTCTGAGAAATCATTGCGGGTATGTGGGTTATTTCTGCTTTGAGCTCTTTCATGGCCTGTTGGAGTTGTTTTATTTCAGATGCAATCGTTTCATAACTTGAAGTTATGAGGCTTCCTGGTTCCCCTGTATCTTCACATTCAAAACTTGTTCTGGGTGGGGTTGAGTTTTGAGACTGCGTTTTTTTCCTCTGTTTTCCCATTTTTGGGTATCAGATTCAAAATGTGGAGCTATAAATTCCACAGGCAGTTCAGCAGGCAAAGGTCTGCTGCAGAGGCTGCTCCAGTGGTTCCTTCTCTTTGGGAGAATGTCCCTTAAGCTGTCTGCTGAGATTTCCGCTTCTACTCCCTACCCCAAGACCTGGCCAGGGCGAATAAACAGCTCGCCACCCCAGGATTCTTGCAGATAGGCGACTCAGGTGTTCTTCCCTGGGTGGAGCTCCTTCCCCCCTCACAAAACCCGTTGGGGCGCCTAAGTAGGTCTTCCCACCCGGGAGATCCCGCAGTCCTTAAAGCTGCTTTGATGTCTCTCGCTGGGCTGAGCTTCTTCCCGATTCAGGAAAAACCGGTTAGAGCACGCACTTAACTCACCCTGTGATCGTGCAGATAGGAGTGCCATTCAGATATTTTTCCCTGGATGGAGCTTTTCCCCGACTCAGAAATCCCACCGGCCGGTTGCTGTTGCTCCAGTTCGCGCAGCGCTGGCTGCGGGGGTGGGGTTCTGAGCGGGATCCCGGAGCGCTGCCCAGTTTGGCGCAGTTTGTCCCAGTAGCGCGTTCTCTGTCGGGTTCAGGAGCTGAAGCCATTCTTCCCTCTGCACTCGCTCTCTCAGCTGGTCGTCTTCTTCCCGGAAGTCCTCATTTCTGTCTTCATATTGCTATATTTCATTGTTTGGGTGGTAATCCTCTGGGAGGTTCTCTCTCTGCTGCCTACCCGGTCACCATCTTCCCGGAAGTCCCGAGCTCTTCATTAACATCAATCTATTATAGTATCTAAATGCCACTCCCACAGTAACTGTACAGATGCCTTACAGGACAGATAATTAATACATATTTCTATGTCATGTTTTATTCACCCAGGAAGGAAGGAGAGAGAAGGCAGGAAGGAAGGAAGGAAGGAAGGAAGGAAGAAAGGAAGGAAGGAAGGAAGGAAGGAAGGAAAAATAAAGAAAGGGAGGGAAGATATCCAGATCCCCACAAGCATTTTTAAAATATAATCACTTGTGTTCCATCTGTTGACAAATAGGAAACAATATCAACTATACAGAATGGGCATATGGGACAGTTTCTCTATTCTTATAGTCTTGAAATATAGATGTGTCCATTTTAAAACAATTTTCTTATATAGTAGTGAATGAAATAGAAGAGCAAAGAGCACTGATAAAATTTTAAAACCAGAATATCTTCTAGGGAAATAATTAGTCTCCTTGTACTAGCTTCATCTATACTAGAGGCAACAGAAATTCAATACCAATGTATTATTCATTTCCATTTCCCTAAACACATGTTATCTGGTACAGGGAAGGTACTTAATAAAACTTTTGTTAAAATCAGCCTTTTTAATGAAGAAGTGCTATCCAAGTCAGAGCAATCTCCCGAACCCCATACTCTGTTGTTAGCAGTGATTGCCAATCATCTGCAGGAGAGTGTTGTGCTTAAGTTGACATCAATCCAGCGGTGAAATTGCCTAACAGGTATCCATCCCTAGCTTACTATTTCATAGCGCCATTTGGGCCCAATTACCAGTTCCGTTCTCCAGACATTCCTTAACCCTTGATCCTGAGAGCAATTTACATGTTATTTTGTCTATTGAATATACTCTTACACTTTATCTACAATTTAGAGAGGATTTACCTGCCAGGTACTTCCGAATCGCACGAATAGCTTCACACAAATGTTTTACTTCATATATTCAATCCATATTTATGAATGTTCAGCATATGCTGTGACTTCTGAAAATATCTCTCCCAACATAGATTTTTTACAATTAACTGAATTAGTCAAGTTCTATGATGACAAAAAATGAATTTCAAAAAGCCACTAACTTTTATAAGCATAATCAAATAGTTCTAGAAATAAGAAATAACCTTCATTACAGCTTTCAAAACTTTTTAAAAATAATTTACCTTCTGGAAATAAACACTTACTTGGTCCATATTGGTTGTCTTAGCCAAGCCACTCAATCTTTCAGAATCATTCAAATATAGTTAAATATTTTCAATAATAAACTCTTGGCATACTAGAAGTACACAGGTAATCATAGCATAAAAGGCAAAGCAAAACATAGGTCTACCATCTTTGTTACTTTCCTGTTGCTGGAACAAAACACCCAACATCCACAAGTTAAAGAGGAGCGGTTTACTTTGCCTCACAGTTTGCAGAGGTTTCACTCTGCAGTCAGCTGGTTCCAAGGAAGTGGGGCATGGCAGAGCAGCATGGCAGAGGAGAAAGATTGCATGGCAAGGCAAGCAGGAAATAGAGGGATTTACTTTTTCTTTCCTTTTTTATTCCATCCAGCCTGCCAATCTATTGGTTGGTGCCACCCACATCCAGGGTGGGTCTTCCCTCTTCAGGAAGCCCATCATGCACATCTAGAATGATGCTAAACCAATAAGTGGAGTAATCCAGTATCACACACACATGATGCAGTCACTCCTAAAAGCCTCACCTTTGGGACCTTGCAGAGACATCGAGACATAAACCATAACATCTGCATAGTTGAAAGTAAGTATTTTATTATGGAAAGTGCTTTTCTCTGGGTATATAAAATGAATTCTCCACTACAGGAGCTAAGGTTTAAGTATGTCCCCAAAATGTATGTGTTGGAGACTTAACCCCCAAAGCAACAGTGTCAGGGAAGTAGGTTCTAAATGTGAGGTGATTAGATCATAGGCTCTCTGCCCTCTTGAGTAGATTAATGTCTTCATCATGGGAGTAGGTTAGCTGTCTAGAAAATAAACTTGATATAAAAACAGCCCCCACTTGCACTCTAGCCTCCCTCTCCCACATCATCTTGTGCTCCTCCCTGTACGGATTCCACACGGCGCAGCAAGGATGGCACAGTGAGAAGGTGCTCACAAAATTTTGGCACCATATGACTTAGGAACCATGAGCCAGAGGAATTTCTGTTTATAAACTTAGCTCTACCCAATTTCCCACTACAGCAACACAAAAGGAACAGGGACAGCAAGCTTTCCTAGATCATCCAGGTGTTTGAACATAAATAAAAGTGCAGCACTTATTTCTTCCTTCAGTTACATGCACAGCTACTTCCCTGGTTAGCCATCCGATATAAGAGCAAATACACACAAGGGCCAGACAGCAATGAGAGAATGTGACACAGCAAGTGAGGAGTGTCCTGGTGCCATTTGCAAAAGCTGATGACATTTCCGTGTAAGGACGCACCTTCCAACTCCGAAATCAGGGAAGGACTCTTAATGGAAGACTCAGGCATGCAGTCTAAGTAGGATTTCAAGAACAATAAGGAGCACTTAGGAAAAGAAAAGTCAAAATGCTCAGAAAAGGAAAAATACGTGAAAACACTGCGTTCATAGTAGGATAAAAACGCTAGCACTTGATCTGGAGGGCCATAAGCAACATACTTCTGACTACAGATCAGGGAAACAATAGGATCTACCTTCAGAAGGAAGGCAGCTGCTGCTATTATAGCAATTGAAGCATAGGGCGTACTCCGTGCGTCTGCCTGAAGAGTACATGAGGTGCTGGGCGTGCGACACTGATACTCTAATGATGGAGAAAAAAATAACTAAGTGCAGAATTGCAAGTAAACAGTTCAATGAGGAGATCAGAGTCAGTGTTCACATTTTAATGTAAAAAACTTATGAAACTCTTAGCTTGGTATTTGGCATGGGTCTACACATTGCTACAATGATCTTCTGCACAGATCTTTTTTAGCACAGATTATTTCTTTCTTTTTTAAAATTAGTTGTTTCATTTTTCAGGTCCAGAAAAAACAATTCTTTGAGATGGAAGGAAAGCTATATGTGAATGATATTTAAAATGAGCAGTTCAGCTTCTGAAAAGAAGGGGGGCGGGGGTTACCTGTCACTAGAGGATGCCATCAGCTGATTTTACTACTACTCCAGGCTTCCACAAAATCCTTAGGCCAGCACAGCATGCAACTCTCTGCCTTTCTTTGGTAGCAAAGAGTGATTTCCCGAAAGTCATGTCATTAGTGTGAACTGAGGAAATTGTCAAACAACAGTCAACAAATACTACCACGTTTCCTTCAAATATTTTATTACATCTGAAGCAGGTTGACAGTTATCATCTGTGGTGTGCGTGAGCTCATCCACTGGCATGCCACACTGCATTGTGCTGTGAGGCAGAGCTGGGGGCAGAAGAGCCAGTGAGGTGCAGAGGAAGCTGATGATGCTTTCTTGCTGTTCCAGGCTGCTACTGGGCAGATGTGGCTGTGATTTTTACAGCAGGATACGGAAGTTTAGTACAATATGTGTGGTCTTTGTAATGTTTTCTATGGATTCGGGCAAGCATTAGCTATGGTAAAGTGCTATTTTTATTGTGCTTTCTGTTTCACTTTGATTAAAACCAAGTATAAACTCAGTGTCATAGTAAAAGCTTTTGAAGCCATTTCTCCATGCATAAACAATTAGCTGAGACTTTGGAACAGAAACACATAGGTCAAAAAACAACTTAAGAATGAGGTAATACTGTCAGAACATCAGGATATTAGCAGTTCTCAAACTTCAGTGTGCACAACAATCACAAGATATAAATGCAGTAGCTCAAAGAAGGAACTGCCCAGGAGTATATGTTAACAATCAGTCCACAAGATTGAACAATGATGTCACAATTCTGAATACAGAAAGTCTCCAACCATCCTCTGAGCCCCTGTATTCTGAAGGAAAGCAGTGTAGGGAATTTTAGTAAAAACACAGTGGTATTTGTCAACATTGCAAGATTATGACTCACTGGTATGCAGACTACATTTTACATCTCTAAATTTTCTTTTATGATCATTTATCACCTGAAATTTTTAAATGTAGAATTAAAATAAATTATATGACAGTGTCATTGAACACACAGACGCTAGTGTTGGGAAGGCAGACAGATGACCTTCATGTATGTAGGAATTTTTGGAAATTTTATAAACAACTCTGAATTATCCTTTCTCTGAATGCTCTGAATACTCAAACTGCTCTGAATGCTTTGAATACTTAAATTTTATTTATTGTAAAGCACAATTAGGGGCTGGGGATATAGCTCAGTGGAATAAGCGCTTGCCTAGCAAGCGCAGGGTCCTGAGTTCGATCCCCAGTACCGCCAAAAAAAAAAAAAAGAAATGCATGGGCAGATAAGGCACAACAGAGAAGCACAATGTACAGTGAACAGAGGAATTGGAACCAAAGGGAAGATGAAGAGTATCAGAAAGATAACAACTCATGTGCATGATTTTGAAAGAAATATGTCATTTTTAATCTTTTATTTATGTTTGTGTACATCCCTTTTTATACTGAATTACACCAGAACTGGAAGACTTGGTCTTCAGAGGCCAGATGATCTAGGAGGGAAGCATAAACAGAATTTCAGCAGAGGAGGGAGATATCAATCTGATTCTATGGAACGTGACAGTCTGGTATGGCAGAAAGGTAAAAACAGGCAGGAAGGAAAGCTCCTTGTTGTCCAGAGCACCCACGACTGGTGTGTCTGGCTAACAAGTTCACCACTGTGGCACATAGTGAATGGTCTTTCTGCTTTTGCTCTTGTTGTTTGGAAATAAGATTCATTGTTTTACTCACATTTAATTTTCATCAGTTCTTATAGAAATCTGCTATAATTCTAAGTACAGTACTTTTGTTATGTTGGGCTCTATCATTGATAGAATACATAACTTTGAAGAGAATTCATTTCACTTATTAAGAATATAAACTCATGGGTAAATGGACAGCTGTATGCAAGACAATTTCTACAAATTTTTATCATGGCTGTGGATTTCCTGAGTTTGAGGCTTAGCAGTAATTGAAACGCTTCATAAGCACTTGAAGAAACTGACAGGTTACAAGTGATAAACACCACAGTAGAAAACTCCTCTCTTACTTTAAGCTCTCAAATTATATGCTTTTCACTCCGAGGGAGATGAGTGGCGCTGTAAGAAACTCAGCTTACAGATCTGCACATAAAACTTCCTGCTAGCTCTGAATAAAGATTTCTCATCCAATTTGCAAGTTTTTTAAACGGTTAGGTACAATTTTACTCAGTTTCAGATCTGCCTTATTTCGTTCAGCTGACAAGGAAAAAGTTGAAGATTAAGTACAAGTCATGTCACTTTAAAAAGTAAGGATAAAACAACCCCTGGCAACGCCCTAACTGAATGATGAAGTTTGAAGAGTGGTGAGAATTTTTAAAAGATCATCAGCACATACAGCATACTTGGAGGATGAAATGTTCAATAGCTAAAAGAAACTCCTGTCAATTTCCTAAATGCATATATTCAGCCCTCTGGTCAGCATTTACCAGTACCTCTTCCAGAAAGGGCCTGGCCAGGGCACTACAAAAACACAGCAGTGATCTCCAAAGTGCGGAACTTAATGATCAGGCAACAGAGAGATTTGTTTCATTTTCTAACACATATCATCCATATGATTTTGGTGCTGTTCAATACCACTCAGTCAGAGCAGGATTGTTTATTTGGGCAAACAAATCTTCAAACTTTAGGAGGAAAAATACACTAAAGAAAAAGGAAGGGGTGAGTACGCACCCACCTTCACAGCCACACACCCCAGGCTTCCTCATGTTATAAAAACAACATGGGCTAAAACACTCCAGCTAGGTGCTGCTGCATGCCGCATCTTCTTTATCCACACAAAACACTCGCACAGTGTTCCTCCATTTTACAAAACAAAGGAATGAGCATGAAAGATTGTTTAACTTTCCTAAATTGACCAGCAAGTAAGGGAACTAGTTGGCACTCAGACTCACATCTAATAGCCACAAAATTCATCAACTCATATTCAAAGAAGCAATATGCTCATCCGTTTTGTATTCACACAAAATGAACCTGTGGCTAAATTTTATTAGCATTGCCTTCATTTAGCATTGCCTATGTGTAACATCATAAACTATAAGCCTTCTGGAAAATGTAATAACCCAGAGATATTTTATCACATTTTAAATATTAAAAAGAAAGAAAAAATTACTTTGAGTTTTGATAAGTGATGAATTTGCTGTAAGGCAAATCCTTGCCACAGATTAGAAATTGACGGAGGCACTCCTTGCAAATGTCTGACCTTCAGTTAGCCCATAAAGTTAAGCACTAAATTAAATAGGACTACCACAACACACGAAAAAACATTTCAAAATGGGACCAAACACAGTTTATTGGGAAAAAAAAAAAACACTTGCATAGAAATCCAAAAATATAAATATATACCTTCTTTATTTTAATCTTTAATCACCCTATAATCAAAACTTCTTTCTAATCTTTATTTCCACTATTTTCAAGGTATAACGGCCATAATTCTGTGCCTTGGACACATCAAGGTCATTCTCACTTGAGTTTCCCATGTGTTGCTCCTGCTTGTATGCATCCCCTGGTTATCTGTGCGACTTCTGCCTGCCATCTTTCTAGTCTGAATTGAAATGCTGTATCTTTCTCACATCATTCCTCAAAGACATTTTTCCTGAACATTTTAGCTAAAGCGTCACACTTACCCTGACCCTTCAAACAATATAAGCATGACAGATTGGATTGTTTAATAATCCTTACATGTTTATTTTCTTCTTTCAGACATGGAACTGAGATCTTCCTGGGATATATATGTATTGGTTTCTGTATGATCTGAGTCCAGAGCCATGCATGACACATATTTATCAACTGAATAACTGACACAATATCAAAGCCATTTATTTTTACCATCTTCCGAATACTAAGTATCATGAAATTCTGAACATATTATAAGTGTTTCCATATCCATATTTCTTCTTTTGTTCTTTGTAATTAGCAAATTGTATATATTTATGGAATATTACATGATTTTTAATTACATATACACTGTAGAATGACTAAACAAATCTAAATAATATACCCATTACCTCACATGCTTAACATTTTATAATGAAAACTTAAAATCTACTCTCAGAAATTTTTGAAAACAATATATTGTAACTAACTTAGGTACCATTTTATACAACAAGTACCTTAAACATGTTCTTATCTAACTAAAATTTTGTATTCTTTATGCAATTTCTCAAGCTCTCCCCCCCCCCACTACAGCCCCTGGTAACGCAATTCTCTTTGCTTCTATGAATTTCATGTTCTTAGAGTCTATCTATAAATGCAATCATGCTGTTTTTGCCTTTCTGTGGCTCATGTCGCTTAACGTAATGCGCTGTAACTTCATTATGGAGTACGATTGAAATACGCAGAGTATGTTTATTTTTAAAAATGTATGACAGTAAAAGACATTTCTATTAATCCTCTTCAAAATACTCCTCCTCCCCTCCCTTCAAGCGCACTTATCCCAGTGTTGATGCCACTTCCTGAAGCCATTCTGGAAGGCCTCTTGCGAGTGTCTTTACTTGCTCTGTGGTGGCTGCCTCCAGGTCCTCAGTGGAACAAAAACTTTACCTTTCAAGGTCGTATTTACTTTGAGAAGAGCAGGACGTGCCTGATCTGATGAATATGTGAGGACACACCACATTTTTATGCCCCTGCCTTTTATTTAGATGGTGTTTGGCATCAGTTCTTGCTGTATTTTCAATCGTACCTAACAAACACATGAAACAGAATTTTCAGCAACGTTTCAGAAAATGTAAAGAATGATGGAATAAGTGTTTTGAAACAGAAGGGAATATATTTGTCTTTTTATGTAATAACTTTTTATTTATTTAGCATACATTTCTATCACGCCTTATCTATGTTTGCAAAAGACAGAGGGCCATAATTAAGGTTGAACGGTATTCCACTGGGTGTACATACCATAATTTCCTCACCCACTTACTGTCTTTCTTTTTAATGTTTATAATCTCATGGCTAAAAGAAGCTGGGCTGGGATGGTATATACACCGGGAAAGTAAATATTCAAGAACAAAAGTCCTCTATTAACTTCAACTACATTATTAAGAACCCAGAGCAGGGTGTAGAAAGCTGAGGTGAACTTCCTTGTTTACTGAAGGCAGCTTCTCTACCTGAAGCATCTGCTCATTTGCCTCCCTCTCCACCCTCTCTGTTCGGACCACTCCTCTGTCCTTCCCAGTTTTATCCACCCCACATTTTTCAGCTCAAGCCTCATCTTTTATTAAACATTCCCTGTAACTCCATCTCTGGGATATTTGTATTTTTCCAATTGTCCATAGCTACATCTATAATTTGTACTATGATGTTCGTCATTTAATTATTCTCAAAATGAGAGCTACGGGATTTTTCTCTAAAAAGCTTCTTAGGGAAAAACTTTTTGTGTATTTTCTTGCACAGACAAAATGAAGAAATATTTACTGGAGAAATCCACTTATCGTTCCTACAGATAACAGTTTCCTACTAACTGGAGTTCTGTGTGAAAACCCTGGAAAGCTTTACTGCTTTGGGGGACACCAAGAACAGGTGAATTCACTACAGACTCGGGTGGATCAAAACCTTCCCAAAGAGTAACAACTCTGTAAGAACTTCAGACTTGGAGGCAAGAGAAGTGGCATTAAAGAGAGAAAGAAAAATGGCTCATAGTTAACATAAGATACCTACAAAAGAGTCTTTAAGGTAGTTCAGCATGAATGAGTAGAAAAGGGAATATGATTAAATTTTTAAATGCAGATCAAACATCTATCATTTTTGTGAATTGGGCAAGAAATTAACATGGAGAGGCAGTATTTGGATATTAGCAAAGTTTCACAGTCTAGTAAAAAAGACAGCAAAAGAAAGAGAAATTACATTTTTAAAAATATGTTAGTGTGATGGTTTGTGTCCAGAAGTCTTTCCAAAGCCTCTTGTGATCATAGAGGCTTTCAGGGGGTGGTTAAATCTGGAGTGTGTGATTGATTCATACTAAAATGCTGGGATTAAGAGTTCTGGGATGAAGAGTAGGTGATTGCTTGGTCAGTACTGATTGGATTGACACCTTCCTAACCCTGTAAGACTGGATACACTCTAAAGGACAGAGAGACACCTGTCTCACTCCCTCTCCTGTTTTTTTCCGTCTTCTACCATGAATAGTTGTTCCCTTACTATGAGCCACCCTGCCTTGGAAGCAGTGGGTTATGGACTGAAACCTCTACAAACTGTGTGCTGAATAAACCTCTCCTCCCTTAACTCTGTTGGCATTTTGTCTCAGCAATGAGAAGAGTAACTAAGACAGCTAATTTTAGCTAGTTTCAATCACCATACCTAGTTATATTTAGTGTTTAGCTCATAAAGTAAGAGAAAAAACTACAATGCATGGTATCAAAGAGCAGCAATTTAGCATGGAACTCTAGAGCACAGTGTTTTTGTAGCAAGCCATGTGCTGTTTTCAATAAAGGTGATAGATGACTAAACTAGTATCAATATGAATGCAGATAAAGCCTATTTTTTAACTGGGTAATTCTATAGCTGATAGATATCTTGCTGAATATTTATCATTTGAATACAGAATACTGTTTTGTCAATGCTGAATGCACAAACAATAAATACAAACATTGCTTCCCTCCCTATTTTCTCTTATTCCTGCTTTTGCTTTCCCAGGGCTAGGATAAATGAATAACAAAGACCCACCTCACAGTTCAGAAAACATAGTAAAGGAAGCATAAATCCCCAAGATAGCATTGCTAACAATCTCTAAAAGAAGCAAATGGCCCATGGATCCTTTAAATGTTCCAAGCATAGCAGCTGAATGATACGAGGCATACATTAAGTAGGATCATTTGGAAGGATGAATGGATCTTTAAGGGCAAAGAAGTTTCTTGTCCAAGGCTGTCAGACAGGTATGCAAATACTGTTGCCTTATGCATTTTGCAATATTGAGATAGTTTTGAACGTGTCACAGCTCATTTCAGTGTGAGCCCCCAGCCATTTACAAAATGAAATCCTTAAAATCAGCCCTCCTGAAGGGCCGTGAAACAAATTGACTTTGTATTGGTGGTCTCAGTAGAGCTGAAGTCTTTTATGGCTATTTTAGTATCGGACTTGAGGCAAGAGAGATATAAAACTCAAGTGGTAAGTGCCACAGGTCAACATCAGGTACTCAGAATGGTTTTTCACAGACAAAGATGAAGCCAGACCTTCAATCATCCCAAATCCTCTCTTTACATCCACTATGTAAGCAATCTCCCAGTTCTATATCTACTGCACCTTCAAATTATAGTTAAAACTCGACTATTTAATTCCTTCACTGTTGTCACTGCCTCGCTTCACTGGACCTGTCTCTGAGCCCCAAAAGGCTACACATGGCGCACGAGTAGGTATTTTTATCTTAAGACTTGCTCTTCCTGGAGTCTTTTCCACATCTGTCAATTTAATGACATTTGCCCCCACGGATCATATCATTCCACAATTCAAAACTCTTTTAAGATTTCCTAATGTCATGTGCAAAGACTACACTCCTCAACATGGCATTAAAAAGCAAGGCTCCAAAGCTTAACCTAATACTTCCCAAACTCAAGTATATACTGCGAGCCACCCTTTTGGACTCTCTGTTATGCTTTTCAGAATTATTATAATTCCATTTTTTAATTTTAAGGACAAAAAACAATAAAAACAATGAAACAAAATTTGAAAACAAGATAATAGGAGAGTAAAAATGCATGTTGTTATCTTCAAAGTAGTACTCAGAGTGCAAGATATAGGCATGAAAAATAAAGCAAACAATATTACACAAACCTTTCCTTTCAATGAACTAAGAGAAATTAATAATACAGCTATGTTAACTATCTCATATATATATTATATATACATATATGTATATGTAACAGATATATAGATACAGATATATAGATATAGATATAGATTCAAGAAGAACTTAGAGAGAGGACTTCCAGTAAGATGGAGACCAGGTAAGCAGCAGAGAAAGATACCCCCAGAGGATCACCAACAAGATACTGAAATACAGCAACATGAAAGAGACAAGAAGGAGAGAAATGGATGCCCTGGTACCCTGGACCCAGGAAAGATCTGAAATGGAAACCGAAACTCTCAGAAAGAGCAAACTAGACCTCCCCTGGAGAAAAGGCTCAGAGAGCCGCCATGTGCAGTTAGAGGAAGAGGAGGTGGAAAAGGAAGAAGCCACTGCTCCATACACACCCCCAGTCCACTCCCTCATTCTGGCACTCACAGCTTTAGCCTCAGAGACCCCTGCTCTCCGAAGCATCCCCAACTGGCCAGGGGAGAGAGTAGTCCTGAGAGCTGGTTCAAAATCAGAGAGGAGAAAGTGCAGCCTGAAAAGAAAGCAGTGCCAGTCAGAAGGAGTGGTCGAATCCAGTGTGAGGATGAGAAGTTACAAAGACCATTGAAGCAGAATCCCCACTCTGCTGAAATCTTTCTAATCAGTGCTCTGAGGCAGGCCAGAGTCAAGGCAACCACTGAGCAGCCCACTACACCTAGCTCTATGCCTGCCCCGAGGATATGGCCTCAGACCTCTACACTGTGTGAGCAAATACCAGCAAAGAGTAGCAGAAAGTGATGGATGCGACCTCAGGAACACAGCAATTCCCAGGGATCCAGTCAAAAAACAAAAGAGAGCTGGAGCACAACAGAAAGAGTGAGCTGCAGATAGAGGTGGGCTACATGGCCCCTTGCCCTTCTCACTCCAACACCAAGCAGGAAGCACGAGCTGAGTTACCAGGCTTCAGCTCCTACCCTGAACTCCCTCTCTGAGCACTGTGAGTCCTGGTGGCCCGAGCAGGCACCATTTGATCCTGACAACAACAGGCTGAGTCAACAGGCTTCAGGACTCACCCTAAACTACCAATATGAGCACCAAGAAAGACTCCACAATGCTTACACATATGAAAAATATACAAACCTATAGCATCAAACTATAAGAAAAGCAGCAGTTCTGGAGCCTGAGAGACAACAACATACTCTACACAGCAGACCTGAGAAAATCCTCCAATTCTTTCTGAGAACTAATAACTAAACTTAGTACACACCATGATGGACCATGGCGAGCACAGGTGGAAGAGACCTCATGCCACTTCTGCCCAGCATCGTAAATGCCCCCAATGCCCAGTGAGACTGAGTGGTGGGATGAGGTGAAGACACGGAACTAGGGTGTAGACCTGCCTCTCTAGCTGGGAGGGGATAGTCTCCAAAGACACTAATGGCCCATGAGGGGATACCAGGCACTTTGGTGGGGAGCTCAGAGGCCTGAGGGGGGAAGGGCCTCCCTTCGGGTTTCATGAGAACCCTGAGGACCTAGACTGGGTCTCCCACAAAGCAGCATTGAGACAGAGTCCAGGAGCCCCTCAGACTTGGATTGGCTAGGGAGCGCCCCTCCTGGGACATGTCCAGTGGTCCAACTGGCCCCCAGGCTGTGCCAGGTGCTCTGCCACATCCCCAGGGCATGCCAGGGGCTCCAGGTGCTCGGCCCCACCCCCAGAGCTCCAATTGGCCCCTGGGGCATGCTGGGCCATCCCTGGAGCTCCACTTGGCCCTCGGGGCATGTCAGGTGCTCCACCAAGCCCCCAGGGTGTGCAAGGAGCTCCACCCCACCCCCAGGGCATGCCTGGCACTTTGCCTGGCCCCCCGGGTGTGCCAGGCCTCTGCCTCATCCCCGGAGTTCTGCCCAGCTTCCGGGGTGTGCCAGGCACTCTACCGGGCCCCCAGAGCCCTACTCAGCCCCCAGGGTGGGCCAGGCCTCCACCCCGCCCCCAAAGCTCTGCCTGGCCCCCAAGGCATGCCAGGGGCTCCGCCTGGCCACCGGAGTGTGCCAGGTGCTTTGCCCAACTCCCCGGAAGGCCCTGAAGACTTGCCTGAGCCTATAGACATGGACACACTGACAGAGCCTGGAGGTTCACTGTGTAACCCCGCCTACCCGACTGACACTCGAAGGCTGTAAGGTTTTGCCAAAGGGTGCTTCTGCACTTCCACCCACATAATATACAGCATATTTAGAAGCACCCAAGTCTCTACACAAAGTAAGAGCATGAAGGAGTAAATAAACCAAAAGTGCAGTTATTACCAGTGGGAAGATCACTGATGGTGGTAGAACAACAGAGGTGAAGTGGGAAAAAATGATTAAATGAACGAGCCATCATCTATATAACTGAGTAATAAAGACGAAGATAACTTTATGTAATACAACATCTGTGGCAACCCTCTACTATTTTCTCTGTAATTTGGTATTTCCTTTATTATTTTTATGTTAACAAATGCAAAGACAACACTATGTAACACAGCATCCAGGGCTGGGGATATAGCTCAGTGGAGTATGTGCCTGCCTGGCAAGCACAAGGTCCTGAGTTCAATCCCCAGTACCACAAAAAAAAAAAAAAAAA
>PVLD010023926.1:0-11927 GCA_004027595.1 Dinomys branickii | reverse complement strand
AAAGAGATTAAAAAAAAATCACAACTTTAAGAACAACAACAGAAAGGAAACACCAAGCAAAGCAAGCAATTAAACAGAGGGAAACAACAGAAACCACCAGCAGAAAACAACATGACAGAGATAAGCCAGTACATATCGCTTATAACCATCAATGTAAATGGACTCAACTCACCAACCAGAAGTAGACTGGTAGATTGGATCAAGAAACCAAATCCAACAATATGCTATACACAGGAAACACATTTAACTTAAAAAGAAACTCATAGACTGAAAATTAAAGGATGGAAAACAATACTCCATGCAACAGCTACCCAGAAAAAAGCAGGTGTCCCTATTCTGTTTGCCAACAATGGGAACTTCAAACCATGAACAATTAAAAGAGATAACAAAGGTCACTACATACTTGTGAGGGGAAAACTCCAAGTGCAAGAGATATCATAAACATCTATGTACCAAACACGGGAGAATCTAACAATATAAGACAAATTTTAACAGACATGAAAAATGAAATAAGCAGCAACACAGTCATAACAGGGGACTTCAATACCCCATTGTCATGAAGAGATAGATCAACTAGACAAAAAATTAGCAAAGAAATAACTAAACCAAACATGTGAACAAATGGACTTAGTAGACCTGTACAAAGTGTTCCACCCAACAGCATCAGAATACACATTCTTCTCAGCTGCACATGCGATATTCTCTAAAATAGACCATATGGTAGCACATAGAACATGCTTAAGGAAATGTAAAGGAGTTGAAATTATTTCATGCAAACTATCAGACCACAGTGCAATGAAACCGGAAATTAATGGTGAAGGAAATCACAAGAACTCCATAAGCACATGGAAATTGAACAGCACCCTCCTGAACAAATCAATGGGTCACAGAGAAATCAAAGAAGAAATTAAACACTATGTACAATGAAACAAAAATGTAGACACAACTTATGGGAACCTGAGGGTTGCAACGAAAGAAGTCCTCAGAGGGAACTTTATAGCAGTGAATTCCTACTTCAGGAAAACAGAATGAGCACAAATTAACAATCTTATGCTGCACCTCAAGCTTCTAGAAAAAGAACAAATCAAGCCAAAAGCCCAGAGAAGGAATAAAGTTATAAAGCTCAGGGCAGAAATTAATGCAATTGAAACTAAAAAAAAAAAAAAAATACAAAGAATTAATGAATCAAAGAGTTGGTTCTTTGAAAAAATAAATACAATTGATAAACCCCTAGCCAGCCTTATTAAAAACAGGAAAGAAAAAACTGAATACATGCAATAAGAAATAAAAGAGATGAAATCACTACAGATCCTGTAGAAATTCAGAAGCTCATCACTACCTACTTTGAATATCTTTACTCTCACAGGATGGAAAACACAGAGGAAATGGACAGATTTCTAGATATATATGAACTACCAAAACTGAATAAAGAACAAATAAAAATCCTGAATAACTCAGTATCAGCCAGGAAAATTGAAAATGTAATAAAAAAAAAAACTTGCCAATGAAGAAAAGCCCATGTCCTGATGGATACACAGCTGAATTCTACAAGAAATTTACAGATTTAATAACAATGTTTCTCAAATTCTTTAAGAAAATTGGAAAGGACGGAGTTCTCTCCAACTTATTCCTGGAGGCAAGTATAATGCTGATACCAAAACCAGAGAAAGACCCAACCAAAAAAGAGAACTACAGGCCAGTCTCCCTAATGAACATAGATGCAAAAATTCTCAGTAAAATACTATCAAACAGAATGCAACAAATCATCAAGAAAATTATACACCCTGACCAAGTGGGATTCATATGAGGAATACAGAGATGGTTCAAAATATGCAACTCAATTAGTGTAATACACCATATCAACAGACCTAACTACAAAAATCACATGATCATCTCAATTGATGCAGAAAAAGCTTTTGATAAAGTCCAACACTTATTCATGAGAAAAACTCTACAGAAAATTGGCATAGATGGACTTTACCTCAATCTGATCAAAGCCATCTATGACAAACCAACAGCTAACACCATTGTAAATGGTCAAAAACTGAAAGCTTTCAGTTTAAAATCAGGAACAAGACAAGGATGTCCACTGTCACTGCTCCTATTCAATATAGTTCTGGAAACATTAGCCAGAGTGATTAGACAAGAGAAAGAAATAAGACGAATAAGGATAAGAAAAGAAGAATTGATATTATCATTATTCGCAGATGACATGATGCTCTACATAGAAGACCCCAAAAACTCCACCAAAAGGATTACAGATTTAATAACCAAATTCAGTAGCATAGCTGGATACAAAGTCAACACTCCAAAATCAGTAGCATTCCTGTACACAAACAAAAAGCCAACTGAGAGAGAAATTAGTGAGGCCACAACTTTCATAATAGCATCTAAAAAATGAAGTACTTAGGAATCAATCTAACAAAAGAAGTAAAAGGTCTATACAGTGAAAATTACAGTATTGTGAAAAAAAGAGATCAAAGAGTATTTCAGAAAACGAAAATTCATTCCTTACACATGGATAGGAAGAACTAACCTTGTGGAAATGGCCATACTCCCAAAATTGTTGTACAGATTCAATGCAAGCCCAATTAAAATTCCGTTAATATACCTCACAGATCTAGAGAAAAAAATCCTAAAATTCATCCGGTACCAGAAGAGGTCTAGAATAGCAAAAGCAATTCTGGGGTAAAAAGGAAAGATAGAAGGCATCACAATTCCTGACTTGAAATTATACTACAAACCTACTGTGGTAAAATCAGCATGGTACTGGGGAAAAAAATAGACCTGAAGATCAATGGAACAGGTTAGAAGATGCAGACACAGCTACAAACACACTCAGCCACTTTATTTTTGACAAAGGGGCCAAACATATTCACTGGAAGAAAGATAGCCTCTTTAACAAATGGTGCTGGAAAAAATTGCTTTCCACATGCCAAAGACTAAAACTAGACCCATGTCTATTACTATGCACTAAACTAAAGTTAAAATGGATCAAAGGTTATAAATCCCACTTAACCCAGCTACTCCCCTTCTGGGTATTTTTCCAGAATTGTAAACATCATACCACAGCGATATATGTGGACCCATGTTTATAGTAGCATGATTTCTTATAGCTAAACCTTGGAAACAATCCAAATGCCCATCCACTGAGGAATGAATAAAAAAGATGCAGTATTTTTATACAATGGAGTATTACTCAGCTATAAAAAAGATAAACTCAAGGCTTTTATAGGTAAATGGATGCAACTAGAGACCATACTCATAAGTAAAATAAATCAGACCCACATGTGTAAACATCACACTGTTTCACTGATGTAAAAATATAAAAGAGTAAATAAAACCCAAAATGTACAGTAGATAATAGGAAAGGGAAAGAGATTGCTCAAAGGAAGGAACAACTGGGATGAGGGAAAGAAGAAAAAGAAAGTACTAAAGCATTATATATATATATAGTAGTGCAGTTATGCTACCGATCCATATATATATATGGATCGGTAGCATAACTCTACTGCTGATGTCTGATGGTTTATTGAGGGGAACAGTTAATGATTAAAAAATTTTTTTTATATTTTGACCAATTTTGCATGCTTATATCTGGTAGCCTGAGCAATTTATGGGATGACAATTTGCAGTATAACCATTTGTGAATTCCTACAATCCTGTCTAGTGAAAATATGTATTGTCTCTAATGTTCTTTTAAATTATTATTTTCTTATTCCCTTTAATGATTTGATCAATCTTCTATTCTTACACCTGACAATCTGAGCAACTTCGTTGAAGATAACAATATGTAATACAACAACCATTGTTAATCCCTATCATTTGGTTTGAAACCCTGTATCATTTTTAATGTCTTTGTTTTGTTTGTATTTTGCTATTGTTCTTTTTTGTACTATTTTCTTTAAAGTTAAAATTTTTTTTTAAATGTGCAATGTGTTATGATTAATACATTCTGTCAACTTGGGGAGTCTGGAGGCTTGGCTAAGTGACCCAGCAATTCTACTTCCTGGGGTGAAAAGGACATGCCCTTTCTGCTCTAGGATATTGTTCATTGTGTCAACTTGAGAAGTTTAGAAAGCTAAATGAGTGACTGAGCAGGGGGCCAGGGTCCTTACTTTGTATTCATCCTGAGCCTGTGCAAGAGGAGGGCATGTAGATTATGTGAGTGCTACAGGTCCCTGGGTGGAGGGAGCCTGTTTACTATATAAGGGAGGAAAAGAGGCTTGTTGCTCCCCCCTTTCACTCATGTTGCTTTGCTATCTTTTGCTGTCATGAACGTTTGTCCTCTGACATGTGCCACTCTACCTCAGAGCCAGGCAAATATGGAGTGAAACCTCCACAAACTATAAGCTAAATAAACTTTTCCTTCCTTCATTTTGGTCGTTGGGTATTTTGTTTCAGCAAGGAGAGAAAAGTAAGCAAGACGGTGAGTAACACAAACTTACTACAAAAGATATTTGGTGGCCTTCAATTCTTATTGCATATTCAAATTAGTAGGAAGTTTAAGTCCTGCTCAAGTCAAGTGAATTTCAATCCTTAAGTAGGGGTTCAGACTTCTATATTTTTCAAAAACTCTTGAAACTTTTCTCAAAAAGGCAGCAAACCTTTGATTTAGAGTCAAGATTAGCATTTCTACAGAAGTCAAAGTAGGACTTGTAACCCATATTGTGCCTGTCACAGGTACTCCAACCTACTGTTACAGCCCAGGTATGTAGAAATCATACACAAACAAATGGTACTGGTTTATTGTAATAGAATTTTATCTGCAAAAATGTGTAGACAATAGATTTGAGAAACAGTTCGTATTTGGCCAGTCTCTGCACTGGATAATTCTATATCCTCCCCCTGACTAGATAACTTTGTTTTGTTTTATCTTCCATTTTGTTGCAGATAGACATATGCCTGTTTCACTTTTAAAAGTTAATTTCCCAAAACTAATGCCTACTAAAATGTAAAAGACAACTTTTAGAATGCAATTCTATCATGGAGAATATTCTCCTTATAAATACATTTATGATTTATTAAAATGTGCCAAACAGCATCGATTTTTATGAGTATCATTTTCTCAAAGTAACTTATTGCTCTTGTCACCTATCCCAATTATTTACTGGGAAAGAACATTGAAGGGAATATCAGCTTTTTCTCCTTTATTTATGTATTCCAAGTGACAACAGCAAAACACAGCTGTTGGCAATGTAGAGATGGCCAGGCAAGCTCAAGCAGAACTGAAACAGCCCATTACCTGCAGAAGCAGGTCCACACAGCAGCCTCAGAAGACAGATTGCAGCGATACCAATAGAATGTGAACTACATTGTTGTATTACAGCCCAGGCTCATAAAGTTTTAGAATGCAAATGAAGAAAAATATAAAATAACGCTGCAGATGGGGTACATACAATTTCCATTTGCTTAGAGGTTGTTACTACCTGTAGGAAAGGAATTTGAGATCGGTTTGTAGGAATGAAATTTAAATGATGACTGCTAGAGATTCACATAGGAATTGTAGAGGCTAATCTAAGGTAACCATGATGTAACATAACTACTCAGTGGAATTGTTTTTATAATAATCTCTTGTTTTCAAGTTCTGAAAAGCTTTTAATAAAGCACAATGATGTCAGATATTACCTAATTTCTATCTGGAAGGACAGAAACAAAAATTACTTCACTGTCATTAATCAGGTAAATTGAGAGTAAGTTGATATAAACAGTTTGTGACTGCAGGTGACCACTACACAGCTTCATAGAAACAGCTTTACAATGATGCATACCCAAGTACAGACTACGAGAACTGAAGCACTCTAAGAATATGTATTTGCACAGTTGACCCCAGTTCTCAGAGGCTATCTAATGATTCAGATTTTGCATGTTGTACATCAAAATTTGAAAATTACAGCTTTAAACAATGTTGTATAAGCCAAACTAATCCAAAAATTCAATTAATAACTGTTCTTTTGTTGACTGAGGGACTTGGGCCAGCTACTTAAACTTGTAGATCCTTTGTAACTCTGAAATCTTGCAAAGCCTAAGTTTTATCTAAGAGTGTACAGAAAACAAATACATCTGTTATTAGGGCACAAATGAACTGTCATTTTTAAAACTGAGCATGGTTGGTGCAAAACTACGAAGGAGTGACAGTTAAATTTTATTTCTTTCTATCTTTCCTATTTTAATTTT
This sequence comes from Dinomys branickii, assembly GCA_004027595.1. Taxonomy (NCBI): domain Eukaryota; kingdom Metazoa; phylum Chordata; class Mammalia; order Rodentia; family Dinomyidae; genus Dinomys; species Dinomys branickii. The sequence goes on along the minus strand of PVLD010023926.1, from coordinate 5,750 downwards.
TTTGGTGGTTCAAACACCATTTTACTTGACTTCTTTCTCTTAAGACACTAAATATAAGTTAATTGGAATATGTAATCTTAGAAAATACATAGACTAATATTTGCAAGAGTACTGCAAATAAAGTTAAGCTGTCTTATAATCACAATGGAAAGTTTTGTACAAGGATGTACCAGTTTAAAATTTAAGAATCATTTTAAAACAAAATATTTACTGTTCTCTGAAAGTAAATTAAAGCATGGCAACGTTTAATAAAACCCATATTCTTCTGCTTATATCAAATAAATGAGACATAACAATTGCTCAGCTAGACTTGCCCCTGCTGTCTCTTCACATCAATTACCTGGGTCCTTTATTCATAGAAATTATATCAGCAGATATGCAAAAAATTAATACTTCTTCCTTAAAAGAAAGGGAGATATGATCAAAAACTTCAAAGTTTCATGTCTTTCCCATGCCAAGATTATTATAATTGAGATCTTACAGTGGATGATCACTGATTAGTTTAAATCAGCCCTGACAGTGGTTATATTTGTAATTTTAAGAAATATACCTAAACCATTATCTTTTTAGTTCCTAGACTGAAGTATTATCCATTGTTATTTTCTAGCATAAAAGGGAGTGGATTGAAATTCCTATATTTTTTAATAGATTTCAATTTTTATTCATCCTTGCTTGTTCTTTTTTGTTCACTTTCTGTTTGTTTTTGAGACAGGGCCTCATTAAGTATTTCAAGCTGACTGTGAACACATTATGTAGCTAAGGCCGGGCTTGAATTTGAGGCAATCCCCCTGCCTCGGCCTTCCACATGCTGGGATTATAGGCATGCTGCCGTGCCCGGGGGTTGTTCTGTGTAACGGGAACCGTTGCTCCCACACTTGTCACTCCTAAACTTTTGACTGCTCTCTGCTTCATTATCAAGCATGTCGATTGTACTCTTTGCCTTAGTTGGAATACAGATCTATACTGAAACTTCCATGCCTGGTGGTACAAAACAATGCAAGAAAGAGAGAGATGGAGATATTTTACTGAACTACAGAAATGATCTGAAAGGAGCCTAGAGAAAGTGATAGGTATCAATCCAAATAAAAATTTTCTTCCTTTCTACTTCTGCAGACATTAACAATGTAGTAGAGGTGACCAGGCAATTGAAAAATGCTCACAAGTAAAGTAACTCAATTGGTTAGAAAGAAGATTAGAGGGGCTGGGGATATAGCTCAGTGGAATAAGCGCTTGCCTAGCAAGCTCAGGGTCCTGAGTTCGATCCCCAGTACCGCAAAAAAAAAAAAAAAAAAGAAAGAAGATTAGAACTTTTATAACAGAGGGAGAAAGAAAAACTACACAATGAAACAAAGAAAAGTTTGGAACCATGTGTATAGCTCAGCAGCACAGCACTGCCTGGCTAGAGCAAGGTCCTGAGTTCGATTTCTAGTGCCAAGAAAAAAAAAAGTTTGGATTACTTGAAAGCAATATTTGGTTCTAAACAAAAGTCCAAACTTCCAAGGAGAAGTTATTTTCAATCTAGAGTGTTCTATCTAACCAAACTATTAATGAAGCACAGGAAAAAAAAAACATTTTCACATAAGTAAGAGTGGTGAAATGCACCCATAATAAATGGAAAACATTCGGCAGACTTTTGAATGCTAACGTGATCCCCCCATCAGGTTAATATAATAAAAGTAGCAAGCACCCAGTTATGAACTGAAATAGCTGCGATCCTGAGGTTTGTAGACTGTAAGTAGGCTACATGGACCAGGAAATTTTGACCACAATTGGAACAACAAAAGCTCACTTGTTCAAACCTTATAAGTAAATCTCACATATTTTTCCAATATTGTTTACTGATTTTATATAAATCAAAGTAATCTGAGGCAAATTCAAGTGATCTTTCTATCCCATCTGGAACCCGGTTAAGCCCCATGACCTGGCCTAGGTCAAGGCACCTCAAAATAGTTACCTCCCATTTTCAGAAAGATTGAGAATATATCTCACCAAAATGAAGGAGTTAACCAAGAGGTAGAAAAAAATAAGATTCAGGAAATAGGCTATCTAACAGAGGACAGAAACTAAGGAAAACAGCAAGATGGCGTTTGTGTATCAGTCCTAGATTATTCCCGATCGGAGTAAGTGAGCAGAGGTCTGGGGGGCAGTTGCCAAGAAGCTGAGACAGAACTGTTAGGTCACTAACCATACTGGGATGTTTCGAAGCATAATGATCTGATCGCTAGTAGTTACTAGATTGTCCTGGAAACATGGGGTAAATTTTGAAGTTATATATGTGAAACTGGGTAAATTCTAAACTTGAACAGTTATTAACCAGAAGAAAAAAGAAACAAAGGAATAGGGTGGGCAGCAAAGGTAAGTCTGAGCGCTGTGAAAACGAACCGTCTTAATTTTTAGTAAATAGATGCCACCTGAAACTGGCAGTTTTAAAACATACACAAGAAAGATATTTAAGTAAATAATAAAATTTGCTGCTGAAGAGAAGTGGAGAGGCAGGAGAGCAAGAGGCTATGATTTTTCCACATAAGCACCTCATCTTTTAAAAAAGTACTGTAGTTATTAATGCATATTCATTTCATAATTAATGGACTTGAACATGACATTCCTATACATTCATACATCATTTTCGTCAGAGCCACCCTTTCTACAATTTGTCACAGAAAAACACTTCTAAACAATTTAATAACTTATTTACGTCCAGAGTGTTATTATCTTACTTTCTCCTTGTTCAGACAAAACACACGTCACCCACATCATGAATGTTTATTTTAGCTCACAGCCTCAGAACCTTCCGCCATGGGCACCTGGCTTACATACAGAAATGGCCCGGCAGGACGGACAGCAGCGCCGCAACACTGCTCACTTCCTGGCGGCCGGGACGCAGGTAGAGAGGGCAGGACCGGGGAGCCAGTTATAATCTTCTGGGTCAGGCGCAGCCCCTTGCCCGGTTGCCCAACCCCGCCTCCCACAGCCTCCGCTGGGGAGCACAGCACCCCCAAACCCAGTCACCCTCCAAACCCCACTTCTGAACGTGTGAGGCTGTGAGAGAACATCCTAAATCTAAATCCTCACAGTTATTTTAATTTTTAAAAATTTAAAATAATACATATAAGACAGTTTTATGACAAATGAGTTTTCAAATGCAAAATGCTTTTGTTTCAGCCCAAATGCTCTACGAGGTACATCTTCAAAGCAAGATTAAGGGGGAAAAGCTTGGTTTGGATCATGTAAGCAATGACAAATGGGAGAGTAAGAGAAAATGGAACTGAGGTCACAGCACCTCTCACCCCATGTGATGATATAGCACTATGCTACACCACCTACATTTCCCACCACCCACAGGGAAGCAGAGGGTCACCCACACTCACAGCATGAAACGCCTTCTCAAGGGCTGGCTGCAAGGAGGCCCCTCAGAGAGTAATGTTTATTCATTCTGTCCTCTCCTTACCTGTTTTACTCTCTATATCTGACATTCCTTTTGAGTAATATCCTTACAAATTGACTAGCTGTACCTAAACACAGCCCTCTAGAGCTTGTTAACTGAAAATAATAGAAAGAAAAATTAAGATAAAAAGCAGTTAATCAAATATACAGATGAGGGTTCAAGCCAGAAGTTACAGAAGTTGAAAGAGATCACTGGTATAAGACACTGAGAAATAATCCCTCATGAACTCCTTGAGTTCTTGCATATTCCAAACCTGCTGAGCAAAGAACACACTGGAAAATGGAAGCTAGTGGTAATATAGCCCTTCAGATGGATTTACAGATGTTCCGCTATGGTAAAGATGAAGCTCTTTCCTATCTTTCCCTGAGACTTGTCCTTACCTTTCAGGGTAGTAAATCTACAAATGCCATCCCTGCTACAAGAGAAGGGATTGGCTTATACTCCAAAATAATGGGTAATTTTCTTAATGGAAGTTGAACACATGGCCAACTCGCAATAAAAGCTGAATCTCCTAAGTCTGAGGATTTTCTCCTATGGAACAAGCCCCTGCACATGCACCTTTCATCTTACCCTACAGACCTAAACACAAGCTAGAAAAACCATTGCTCCTGCTTTTTTGCTATAAACACAAAATATGTGGTGCTGGGGATCGAACTCAGGGCCTTGTGCTTGCAAGGAAGAGCTCTACCTCTGAGCCACATCCCCAACACCTACAAACACAAAATAGAAGCTTAGGGTGTAGCTCATGCTGGTGCCCTGCCCAGAATGCACAAACACCAGGATGGGTACCTGATGCCAGGAGTAACAACAATTTGTCTGAGTCAGGCATCTTTCTTCTACAGTGGAGAGTGTGAAAGTGTATGTGTCCTTGTATGAATATAGAACCCTGCAGGCTAACTAGTTACCTCACAGTGTAAAACACCAGGTCTTTCAGAGCTGATGCCCTAACAAGTTGGTAACATTCTTCTTCCTTTGGAAAAGCTCTTCCTTCTATTTAACAGAAATATTTTATGTCCAGGAAGCTTTTCCTCAGCAGAAAATCTATTTAACTGAAAACAAATTTCAAGTCTATAGATAATCTATGTTTTCATAAGATGCAGGCTCTTCTAAGCCTGATAATTCAGCAATTATCTCTACAGTGATGTAACAGAAAGAATCATGTCTTCTAGCTGAAATATTTACATCTTTGCAGCCCACTTCCAGCATGAAACTAGCTATGCAACCACAGACAGATTGTTACCTTCCTGAGCCCACCACCTTCAGCAGTAGTAATGAACCATGCAGTGGTGGGGAAGATTTGAAGGCAATGAACACAAATCAACTGTCTGAGCTCCCGGGAGTTAGCGCTTTTTAAAAATGTCATCTCCCTTTTGCCAGAATTGCCACCAAGTTTCTAAAACTAAAGTAAATAGTCCATAAATTATGTTAGCTTTTGAATTTGTACATGGGCAGCAGTAATTTATTTAGTACTGTCCAGAGAACTGTCCTCTTAGAACTGTCATTCATGATTATTTAATGTTTTAGTTTGTTTTGGTTCTGATTGATTTTACAGAAAAAAATATCTTTTTCTTCCTTTTTCAGTTTTTGAGACACTGTCCCACAGCTCATTAAGTACTTTAGTCTGGTCTTCAACTCACTATGTAGCCCAGGCTCGCCTGGAACTCATCAATCTTCCTGCCTCAGCCTCCTGTGTGCTGGAACCACAGTCCTGCACAACCATGCCCAGCTCCAAATGTGATATCTAAGACCTGAAAGGAAGTTAGTTCTTTACTAAACAGTTTTAAAAAGCATGCTAATGTAGGTAGTTTTTTGCAATTAATTATGCACCTAAAAATATACAAAAGTGTCGGTAGTAAACCAATAAGAATTCAATATAGTGTTTCTAGAAACAGCTTTGTATCATGAGTTCAGCCACCTCACTGCCCAATGCAGTCTCCTTTGTTTCCTAGAGAAGGACAAATTGTTTAAAAGTGTATTAATTAAACACGCTTTCAACAGCCATGTGGGCCTATATGCACTGGTACTGGATAGCATATACAGATTTTTCAGCTTACAGACATTATGAAGTGCAAATGAGGAGAATATATTAACCATTAACTCATGTTATCCTTTTCACCCTGAGGATTGTTTTTTTTTTATTTTTATTTTTTTTTATTTTAGAAACATAAAAGTACAAAAACATATTGACAAACAGACACCCATTATCATAGAAAATAGTACAATCACAACTAATCTATAGACAAGGTGATATGGTCTAAACAGAAGTTGTTGCTTTATCCATTGATATCTTCGAATTGTAGATGTA